>JAPFBE010000113.1:64459-141241 GCA_034336665.1 Luscinia megarhynchos | reverse complement strand
ATAACAGAGCATCGCCCGGGAGCGAAAGAGCGGCCGGACCTCGAAAAGTGTATTGCCCGGGGCAAGCTGACGGACCCGCGACAGAGCATCTCAGAGACAAAGCATCGCGGACCCTGACAGATCATGCAGCCCCGGGGCGCCGCGGACCCCTGACAGAGCATTGCCTTGGGGTGAGTACAACGGACACCGACAGATGATCCTCCCGAGTGCAATGGCAGACGGACCTGATTGGGCATCCCGCGGGGCGATGGACCTGCGACAGATGATCCTCCCTGAAGCGAGGACGACATATCCCTACTGACCATCGCCCCAGGGGTCGAAGAAACCCGGATTCGAAGTGTATTGCCCCGGGGCGATGACGAGAGACCCCAACAGATCATGCCCCAGGGGCTGAGGGGCGGCCGGACCCGACAGAGCAGCCGCCCCTGGGGGCGAGGACGAGGCTGCATCGTTACTGACCATAGCTCCGGGGCCGAGGACAAGGACTCGAATTGTATTGCCTTGGGGACGCGGACGTGGGACCCCGACATATCATGCCCCCAGGGGGCGGACCACGGACCCTGACAGAGCATCCTCCCGTGAGCGAGGGAAGCCCGAGGAACCCGACAGATCATCGCCCGGGGCGGGGGCAGCCGGACCCTGACAAACATTTCCCGTGGTCGAGGATGAGAAACCCCAACAGATCATGCCTTTGGGGCCAGGACAAGGGTCACCGACAGAGCATCGCCCCGGGACGAGGGCGACAGATACACGCAATATCATCATCTGGTATGGCCCCATTATCCCTACTGACCATAGTCCCAAGAGCGAGGATGACAAACTCCGAAAGTGTATTGCCCCAGGGGGCCGAGGGCCTTGAGCAGATCAGCCCCTGGTGAGGACAATGGACCCTGACAGAGAGGATCCCCGGGCAGAGGACGGACCCCGACAGAGCATCGCCTCGGGGGCCGAGGGACGTTGGACCCCGACAGGGCATCCCCATGGGGCGAGACTGACAGACCGAAAGTGTATTGCAGGCTGAACAGGACGACAGAGCATCGCCCTTGGGACGAGGGCTATAGACCCTGACAGAGCATCCTCGGGAGACGAGGGCTTAGGGACCCTGACAGAGGATCGCCCTGGGACGAGGGGCGACAGACCCCGGACAAAGCATCTCCCAGGAACAAGGGCAATAGACCGTGGGAGAGAGCATCCCCAGGAGACGAGGGAGACAGATCCTGACAGAGCAGCTCCCCTATGGCAAGGGAAGAGGTACCCCGACAGAGCATTGCCCCGGGGTTGAGGACGACGGACACAGACAAATGATCCTCCTGGGTGCGATGACGACTGACCCCTGACAAGGCATTCCCTTGGTGCGAGGGACGACAGACCCCGACAGATCATTTCCCCCCGGGGGCGTAGGACGACGGACCCTGACAGAGCTTCCTGTGGTGTGAGGGACAACTGACCTCGGAAGAGCATCGCCTTTGGGGGGTGAGGGACGAGGGACCCCGACAGAGCATAGCCCCGGTCGAGGACGCCGGACACCGACAGAGCATCCCCTGGGGAGCGAGGGACGGCACACGCCGACATTGCATTGATCCGGGGTGAGGACAAGGGTCCCAGAAAGAGCATCCACCCGGGGTGTGGACGAGGGAACCCGAGAACATTCCCCCCAGGATGAGGGCTACAGATGCCGAAAGATCATCACCGTGGGGGGCTAGGACGACGGACTCGACAGATGATCCCCCAAGGTGATGACGACGGACTCCGACAGAGCATCGACACAAGGCGAGAGGACATCGGACGCTGACAGAGCATCCTCAGCGTGCGATGACGACGGACTGCGATGACAGAGCATCACCCCGGGACGAGGGCAATGGACCCTGACAGGTCATCTTCCCTTGGGGTTGAGGACGGTAGACCCGGACAGAGCATTGCCCCCGGGGTGAGGACAACGGACACCGACAGATGATCCTCCCGGATTGCGATGACGACGGACCCCGACAGGGCATCCTCCCAGGGCGAGGACGACGCACTTCACAGATCATCGCCTCGGGGCGAGAATGACGGACCGTGATGGAGCATCTTCCCCGGGGCGAGAGGACGACGGTCCCTGACAGAGCATCCCCTTTGGGGTCGAGGACGACGGTCCCCGACAGAACATTGCCCCGCATGCAGAAGGGTGGACAACTGCAGAGCATTGCCCCGGCAACCACGGACACGGACAGAGCATCCCCCCGGTTTAGGGGAGCTACGGACGTGTCCTGGTTTATGGCAAATTAGGGGAAGAATCTCCAAAAGGAACCCCTTAAGCAACAAACTCTCCAAACTTTTCCCCTTCCAACACTGGCTTCCCGGAAGATTTTCCTCAGAGAAAAAGTCAAAAAATTTGTTGCTTGTGACGCGAGCAAACTTCACCCGTCCGAAAGTGGATGTACAGCCTCAGGACATCTCCCGGGGTGCCAGGGAGGGCAGAAACGCCAGATTTCTTTTCACAAGCAGGCGCTCGGCATTTCTTGATGTTCCAGGTCGCCTAGAATCAGTTTCACGCGGGTATTCCAAACTAATAAGGGAAGGCAAAATAAAAGCCAAGCAGCCTAAGCAAAGTGGGGGGCAGAAGCAGCAGCTAAGCAAGCAGAAGCAGCTAAAGCGCCGAGCCGCAGCAGGGGGAGAGGGGCAGCAGCTTGCAAGCAGCGCAGCGGCAGCAGCTCACCGATGGGGAGGGGCGTGTCTAGCTAGACAAAACAAACCCTCCAGACATGAGCAGCACACGATTGTGGATATAAAGCACTGCAACGCCACCCAAGACAGGGGTGAGCCTTCCCCCGAGGGCAAGGACGACGGACACCGACAGTACTTTCCTCCCCACCAAAAGGCAACAAAGACAGCACAGCCTGCCAAAGGTAAGGTGGATGGAGAGCACAGCAGCCTCCCAAAAATCGAGGGAGTCAGACACCACCACGGCTCAACAAAAACTAAGGACAGACGAGCACCGGGCAGCGAGGGACCGCTACCGCCCCCCAAATTGGAGGGATCTGGCCATCGCCCCCGGTTCAAAAAAGCTAAGGCCAAAATAAAATTGGCAAAAATCACATCAAGTGCTGTGCCTGGTCTTAACTCTTGCAACGAGTCCCTCACCACCCAAACCAAGCTCAAAAGCCTCCCCCGCCCCATAAAGAGGGAGGACAGAGACCCTCAGCCGGGCAGGGAGCGATGGGGGGCCTAGGGATGTCTTCTGTCCCCCTCCCCCCCTGGGCGTGTCCTGGGGAGTTTCGGGCCTCTCCTGAGGGGAATGGCAGGGATGGAGGTCTCTGGCCGCGGTCACACTGGGGCATGGCGGGGCTGGGGGTTCTCTGGTCCGGTCACACTGGGGGATGCTCAGGGCTGGGGGTCTCTGGCCATGTCACACCGGGGATGCTCAGGCTGGCGGTCTCTGGCTGTGTCACACCGGGCATGCTCGCCATGCGGTCATCCCAGGGTTAGACGGACAGAGACCCCGCGGTGTCCCCAGAGGGATGAAGACCCCACCCCCAAGGATGAGGGACAGAAATCCCCCAGCCACCTCGAGAGCATTTCCCAGGCCCTGAGGGATGGAGACCCTCGAGCATCCCTGGGTGCTGGCCCAGATAAAACTGGGCCCAAATCAAACTTTTATCAGCCAGAAATGCTTTGGCAGTGAGATTTCCTTTCCCCAGGCATCGCCATGTCACGATGGACGCCGGGTTCGTGAGGTTCTGGGGTGTCACAACGCTGCCTTTTGTTCCACCAGGCCCTACTGTGTCACAAGAGAGCCTCGGGTCTGTGAGATTCGGGTTGGAATTCAAAATGCAAGGAATTCTCTCGACATTGGGCCTGTCAATCAAAAGTCTAGAAAAAAACCACAGGATTTGACCGAGGCCTCAGGAAATGCTTCCAACTAAGGTGCTAGAAGCAAAAATGTAGATTAAAGCAGAGATGTATTTAGGTGAGAAAAGTTTAGCTGTAGATTTTATGATAAAAAAAGAATAAAATTAGTCTCAGATGTGACAAAAAGTTTTAGACTAAATCTGTGTGCCAGAACAGGATTGGCTAAGAAAGTTCACACTGCAATTAGACAAAACTTTAATATTGAATTAAGAACATAAATCTCTTTGTTGGCAGTGTGTTATTGGTGAATAAATCCTGAAAAGACCTTGTAACCATAAGTGTTGCAACTTCTCGTCACGCTGTCGACACTTGTCGACCCTTGGAACGGGGCTGGGATTCCCAGAGACCCCTTCCTCTGCTTCTTGCAGTGCCGGAAGGGGCCCAGGAGAGCTGTGGAGGGATCGGGAGCGCCCGGAGCTGCTCCCAAAATCCTGGTGTTACCCCCGGCCCTGCCCCCCGCCCTTACCCCACCCTCACACCTGCCTCTCCCTCCCCGGGCCCGAGCCACGCCCCTTTTATGCTCTTTCTCATTCCGACCAATCAGAACGCTCAGTCACGCTGTGGCCACGCCTCCTCTTTGTGTCATCACAATGAACAACGCTTGGTGCTCCGCCCCCACGCTTGTTTCTCGGCTCCTATTGGCTGTGCCTCTAATGGGCGGGGCCTGGTCTGGGTATATAAAGAGCCCCGCTGGCTCGGGTCCTCAGCAGCGATGGCAGCGGAAAGAGGAGGAGGGGTCCCTGGGAGAGGAGCCCCGAGCAGCGCACCGGGAGGAGACCCACGGAGCGGGCGGAGATCCGCTCTGCACCGTCTGCCCGGCAACGATGGACGCGCATACCGCACCCGTGACTCTGCTTCACATAGACCCCGGTAGCCTACACCGCGTTGAGCACAGATCACCCGGCCCCCCTCCATGGTGGAGGAAGACCGCGGTGACCTGACACGCCGCACCCCACACACATATTTCCACGCAGGATAACGATGGCGACACCCCGCTCCGCGGTCCTCTCATTGGGATGAGGAGGGTGGACACTGACAGTGCATTCCCCCGGGGGCCAGGACGATGGACACGAGGCGAAGACGACAGACCCTGACAGAGCATCGCCCCGGGACGACTGTGACGCACCCCGGCAGAGTATCCCCCCAAGGAGAGGAGGAGGAATCCCTACAGAGCATCTCCCCAGGACGAGGGTGATGGACGCCGAAAGAACATCGTCGAGGTGGCGAGGATGACGGACCCCAACAGATGATCCCCCCGGGAGTGAGTACGTCTGACCCCAAAAAGGCATTGCCCCGCGGACGAGGACGACGGAGTCCGAAAGTGTATTGCCTTAGAGGCAATGACGAGGGACCTCAACAGATCATGTCCCGGGGAGCGAGGATGACGGACACCGACATATGATCCTCCCGGGTGCGAAGATGAAAGACCCCGACAGGGCATCCCCCCGGGGCGATGACGACGGTCCCTGACAGAGCATCGCCCGGGGGGTGAAGACGAAGGAGACAAACAGATGATCCTCATGGGTGTGATGACGACGGACCCCGACAGGGCATCCCCTAGGGGTGATGATGACGGACTCCGACAGAGCATCGTCCTGGGTCCAAGAACATCGGACCCTGACAGAGCATCCACCCGGTGCGAGGACCACTGACCCCAGTAGAGCATTGCCCCAGGACGAGGGGTGACGGACCCTGAAAGATCATCTTCCCAGGGCGAGGACGCAGGGACCCCCGACAGAACATCGCCCCGCGGTCGCCGGACGAGGGACCCCTAAGAGAGCATCGCCCGGGGCAAGGACGACAGACACCGACACATTATGCTCCTGGGTGCGATGATGACGGACCCCCGAAAAGGCATTCCAATGAGGCGAGGATGATGGACCTCGACAGGACATCGCCCCTCAGGGCGAGGACGACGGACCCTGACCGATCATCCCCCCGTGCGAGGGACGACGGACCCCAATAAAACATCTCCCTGAGACGAGGGTGATGGACGCCGAAAAGATCATCCTCCCAGGGGCGTGGATGCGGGACCCTGACAGAGACTCCCCCTGGGGCGAGGGACGATGTATCCCTACTGACCATCGCCCCGGGGCCGAGGACCAGGGACCCCAAGAGATCATGCCCCCATGGGCAAGGACGACAGACCCCGACAGAGCATCCCTCCAGGAGATGAGGACGACGGACCTCCACAGAGCATCCCCCTGGGGGCGAGGACGACGTATCCTTGACAGAGCATCGCCAAGGCCGAGGACGGTGGTCCCCGACAGAACTTTGCCTCATGGGTGAGAAGGGTGGACAATGGCAGAGCATCAGCCCTGGGGCAACCACGGACACGGACAGAGCATCCCCCAGGGTGAGGGCAGATACGGGCATGTCCTGGTTTAGGGCAAATTAGGGGAAGAATCTCCAAAAGGAACCCCTTAAGCAACAAACTCTCCAAACTCTTCCCCCTCCCACCACCGGCTTCGGGAAGATTTTCCTCAGAGAAAAAGGCGAAAAACTTGTTTATTTAGCAAACAGACAGAAAAATCTCGCCCCAAACCAAGAAAAAAAACAGCCACGGGTGACGCAGCAAACTTCACCCCGTCCGAGTGGATGTACAGCCTCAGGACATCTCCCGTGCCGGGGAGGGCAGAAACGCTGATATTTCTTTTTCACGAGCAGGCTTCAGCGTTTCTTGATGTTCCAGGTCGTTCAGGATCAGGTTCACGTGGTATTCCTAGCTAATAAGGGAAGGAAAAATAAAGTGAAGCAGCCTAAGCAAAGTGGGTGGGGGCAGAAGCAGCAGCTAAGCAAGCAGAAGCAGCTAAAAGGGGCCGAGCCCCGGGTGGGGGTGAGGGGGCAGCAGCTTGCAAGCAGCGAGCAGCAGCAGCTCACCGATGGGGAGGGGCGTAGTTTAGCTAGACAAAACAATCCCCTGCAGGCATGAGCAGCACACGATTGTGGATATAAACACTGCAACGTCACTCCCAGGACAGGGTGAGCCTTCCGGGGGGGCGCAGGACCACGGACTCGACAGGGCATCCCCGTGGGGCGAGGGACGACAGACCCCGACAGACCATCCCTTCGGGCGCAGGACGAGGGTCACCGACAGAGCATCGCCTAGGACGAGGGCTGACGGACGCCGAGAAGATCAACCTCCCCGGGGCGAGTATGACGTATCCCTACTGACCATCTCCCCGGAGTGAGGACGGAGGACCCCGGAAGTGTATTGCCTCGGGGGCAAGGGATGTGGGACCCTGATAAATCATCCCCCAGAGGGCGAGGACGACGGACCCTGACAGAGCATCCCGGGTAACGAGGGACAACGGACCCGACAGGGCATCCCCGTGGGGAAATGACAACAGACCCCTACAGAGCATCGCCCCAGGTGCGAGGGACAACAGACCACGAATGTGTATTGCCCTGGGGGCGAGGACGGGGACCCCGAGATCATGACCCCGCTGGAGAGGACGACGGACACCGACAGATGATCCTCCCGGTTCGAAGATGAAAGACCCCTCGACAGGGCATCCTCCCGGTGCGAAGACAAATGACCCCGACAGGCCATCCCCCCGGGAAACGAATGACGGACCCCCTACAGAGCATTTTCCCGGGGGCGATGACGAGGGGTCATGACAGAGCATCACCTCCCGGGACAAGGACGACGGAC
Source organism: Luscinia megarhynchos (assembly GCA_034336665.1). Taxonomy (NCBI): domain Eukaryota; kingdom Metazoa; phylum Chordata; class Aves; order Passeriformes; family Muscicapidae; genus Luscinia; species Luscinia megarhynchos. The sequence continues at coordinate 133,698 of JAPFBE010000113.1, read as the reverse complement.
CCCGACAGATGATCTCCACAAGGCGCAGGACGACGGAGCCCGACAGACCATTGCCCTGAGGATGAGGACGACAGGCCTATACAGAGCATCTGCCCAGGGGCGAGGACAACGGACCCTGAATGTGTATTGCCCCGGGGCGCAGGGATGACGGACCCCGAAGAGCATCGCCCCGGGGGGCTGCAGGACAACGGACCCTCGAAAGTGTATTGCCCCGGGGGCGCAGGGACGACGGACTCGACAGAGCATCACCCCCGGGACGAGAGTAACGGGATTCCTGACAGGGCATCGCCCTGGGACGAGGGCGATGGACCCTGACAGAGCATCTTCAGGAGGTGAGGGAGACCAATCATGACAGAGCATCGCCCCCGAGGGCGAGGACGAGGGACCCCTGACAGAGCATTGCCTCGGGGTTGATTACGATGGACACCGACAAATGATCCTCCCGGTGCGATGATGACGGTCCCCGACAAGGCTTCCCCCCGGTGCGAGGGACGACAAACCTAGCGACAGTGCCTCCCTCTGGGTCGAGGGACGACAGACCCCCGACAGGGCATCGCCCCGGGGACAAGGACAACGGACCCCAACAGGGCATCCCCGTGGGGTGAGGACAAGAGACCCCGACAGACCATCCCTTTGGGGCAAGGACTAGGGTCACCGACAGAGCATCACCCTCAAGATGAGGGCGACGGACGCCGCAAGATCAACCTCCCGGGGGCAAGTATGACGTATCCCTACTGACCATCGCCCGGGGTGAGGGACGAAGTTACCCCGACAGATCATCCCCCCCGAGGGCGAGGACTACAGACCCTGACAGAACATCCCCGTGTAACGAGGACAATGAACCCTGACAGGGCATCCCCGTGGGGCGAGGAAAACAGACCCCTACAGAGCATCGTCCCGAGGGCTAGGACAACGAACCCTGAAAGTGTATTGCCCTGGGGGCGAGGTCGACAAACCCTGACTGGTCATCGCCCTCGAGGGCAAGGACGGGGGACCACGACAGAGCATTGCCCTGAGGTTGAAGACGCTGACACTGACAAATGATCCTTCCGGTGCGATGACGACAGATCCCCGACAAGGCATCCCCTTGGTGCGAGGGACTACAGACCCCAACAGTGCTTCCCTGTGGGGCGAGGGACGACAGACCCCGATAGAGCATCCCCTCGGGGCAAGGACTAAGGTTCCCGATAGAGCATCGCCCCCGGGACGAGAGCGACGGAGGCCACAAGACCATGGTCCCAAGGGCGAGTATGCCATTACCCTACTGACCATCACCACGGGAACGAGGACAACAAATCCCGGGAAGTGCATTGCCCCGGGGGGCGGTGGACGAGGGCCCCCGAGAGTTCTTCCCCCCAAGGGCGAGGACGATGAATCCTGACAGAGCATCCCCTGGTAACGAGGGACAACATGCCCCTGGGGGCGAGGGATGACACACTCCGACAGAGCATCGCCCCAGGGCCGAGGGACGCCAAACACTGACAGAGCATCCCTCTGGTGCGACGATGACGGACCCCAACAGAGCATCCCTTTGGGGGTGAGGATGAAGGACCCTGACAGAGCATTGCCCCGGGGCGATGACGACAGACCGTGATAGAGCATCACCCTGGGACAAGGGCGATGGACGCCGCAAGATCATGCTCCCGGGGGCGAGTATGACGTGAGTCCCTACTGATCATCGCCCCAGGAGCTGGTAGAAACGACAGACCCTCGAAAGTGTATTGCCTCGAAGTGGACGATGGATCATGACAAAGCATCTCCCCGGGACGAGCGCGAACGGACCATGAAAGATCATCGCCCTGGGGGGCGAGGACGAGGGGACCCTTACAGAGCATTGCCCTGGGGGGTGAGTACAACGGACACTGACTGATGATCCTCCCTGGGTGCGATGACGACAAACCCCTGATAGGGCATCCCCCGGGGCGAGGGACGATGGACCTCGACAGAGTATCGCCCCGGGGGGGAGTACGACGGACCCTGACTGATCATCCCCCTGGTGCGAGGACGACGGTCCCTGACAGAGCATCTCCCCGGGACGAGGGCGATGGACGCCGAAAGATCATCCTCCCGGGGGCAAGGATGATGGACACCAACAATTGATCCTCCCGGGTGCGATGACGAAAGACCTCGACAGGGCATCCCCCGGTGGCGAGGGATGACGTATCCCTAATGACCATCGGCCTCCGGGGGGGCGAGGACGACAGACCCTGAAAGTGTATTGCCCCCGGGGCGAGGGACGACGGACCCCAAAAAGCATCGCCCCAGGATGAGGGCGACTTAACCCCTGACAGAGCATCGCCCCAGAACGTGAGGGCGAGGGACCTCGACAGAGCTTTTCCCCAGGGGTGAGGACAACGAACACCGACAGATGATCCTCCCGAAAGTGCGATACTTTGTCGGACCCCCGACAGGGCATCCCTCCGGGGCGAGGGACGACGGACCCTGTCAGATGATCTCCCGGGACGACGCACGGTAAGCCCGACAGGGAATCCTCTCAAGGAGAGATGGAGGGACCCCGACAGAGCATCGCCCCGGGACGCAGGGACGACCACCGATGCCGACAGATGATCCCCACAAGGCGAGGACATCAAACCCCGACAGAGCATTGACCCGGCGGCAAGGACAAGGCATCCCTCCGGTGCGAGGGACGACAGACCCAGACAGTGCATCCCTGTGGGGCGAGGGAAGATGGACCGCTGACAGAGCACTGCCCCGGGGGGAGAGGACGACGGAGCCCGACAGAGCATCACCCCTGGGGAGAGGGACGACCGGACCCTGACAGATCATCCACCAGGAGGCCAGGACAGCGGACCCCGACAGAGTATCCTCCAGAGGAGAGGAGGAGGGACCCCGACAGATCATCCTCCAGAAGGCAAGGACGACTGACTCCGACGGAGCATCGCCCCGAGGGTGAAGATGAAGGACTGCGACAGAGCATTCCCCCGGGAGATGAAGACAATGGACCCCCGACAGAGCATCCCCCCGTTGGCGAAGACGATGGACCACTACAGAAAATCGCCCTGGGATGAGGGCGACGGACGCCGAAAGATCATCCTCCCGGGGCCGAGGACCACGGACTCCCGACAGATCATCCCACTGGGGCGAGGGACGATGTATTCCTACTGACCATCACCCCTGGGGCCGAGTGACCCACGGACTCGAAAGTGTATTGCTCCAGGGGCGAGGAAGAGGGACCACAACAGATCATGTCCTGGGCGCCGAGGATGACGGACACCGACAAAGCATCCCCCCGGGAGACGCAGGACGACGGACCCCAACAGAGCATCCCACTGGGCAAGGACGACGATATCCCTACTGACCATCGCCCCGGGGCCAAGGACGACGGACTTTGAAAGTATGCCCCGGGGGCGAGGACAAGGGACCCAAACCGATCATGTACCCCCAGGGGGCGAGGACGATGCACCCCTACAGAGAATCCCCCAGGAGTTGAGGATGACGGACCCGGACAGAGCATCCCCCCGGGGGGGCGAGGATGAGGTATCCCTACTGACCATCTCTCCGGAGCCGAGGACGACTTGAACTCCCGAAATTCTATTGGCATGGGGACGAGGGACGAGGGACCCCGAGATCATGACCTCGGGGGGCAAGGGACGACGGACCTTTGACAGAGCATCCCCCAGTGACAGGACCACGGACCCTGACAGATCATCCCCCCCGTGGGCGAGGACGTCGGTCCCAGACAGAGCATCGCCGCAAGGCCGAGGGACGACGGACCCTGACAGAACATTGCCCCGTGGGCTAGAAGGGTGGACAACGGCAGAGCATCGCCCGGGGCAACCGCTGACACGGACAGAGCATCCCCGTGGTGAAGGCAGATATGAGCGTGTCCTATTTTAGGGCAAATTAGGGAAAGAATCTCCAAAAGAAACCCCCTGTCCTGGGTTGATGTTTTGACTGACTCCTCACCCTGCCCCCCCTTGGCCATGAAGCTGTCTGAGGGACCGCTTCAGGCTCTGCTCTGCAAAATAGCCTTAGTCTGCCGTGGGCTTGGCTTGGGGGCTCGCTGCGGCTGCGCGCTTGGCTCTGGCTACTGCTGTGTGGCTATCGCTGCTGTGGTGGCTTGTGCCCTGGTTTGTTAGTTAGCTGTTTTTTTGCTTGATTTTTTTTTTTTTTTTAACTTTATATTGCTTAAATTATTTGGTTTAGCTCGCTGCTGTTTAAGGCTTGCTGGCTATTCCGGCTGGTTTTTTTTTTTTCTCTTTCTCTCTCCCCTCTCCTTCTCCCCCCTCACCTCCCGAGAATTCAGCACCAGCTCCGGAGGAACCCTCATGAGCCCTAGCTCTGGACACCGGCCAGAGAAGTGTTTCGCCCCTTCTAGTGAAGATCGAAGCGCCCAAGTTTTCTCTCTCTCTCGGTGAAAAACTTTTTTTGTCATCTGGGTCTGTGCTAAAAAGTGTTTCTCTTGTATGGGTTAATAAATAGGTTTTTTCCACTTTTCCCCCTGAGTAAATTTTTTTTTCTTAAGTCCAGTAGGATAAAGAATTGGAGGTTTATTTCCTGGGAAGCTCTTCTGGAAGTTTTTTTCCCTAAGTTTGTCCAAACTTGGACATTTCTTATTTGGTGGCCTGTACGGGGAAGGAGAAAGTGGAAAAAACTTTAATAACATCTTGTTTTAATTTGCCTGTATTGATATCAGTATGTTTTTGAAGCCGTGATGTCTTTTTGGATTGGAAGCCTGCCTGTATGTTTGCTCTTTAGAGTTTTTTGAAATCTTAATACCCCCTGTGGTCTTTGGGCCTGTTCTCTTACTCAGATAGCCCCAGTGTTGTCTCTAGCACGTAGTTTTTTTCATGAAAGGGATATTAACCAAAATACTCATTGGGCTAGGCTTGGTTGTTATGATCTGCCAGAAGTTTATGAAGGTGTTAGAATCCACTTCAGGGATGTACAAGTCGTGGTTTGTGTTGTGCACTCAATTCATTAGAGGAGAAGCAAGCAAAGAGGATTTTTTGCCTTTATTTTTCCCTTCTTCTCCCCTGAATTATTTACATCTCTGTTAGAAAATGTTCAGCTCTCCCTGAGTGTAAAGGAAACCATCTTTCTGGTATTTAATTTAGTAAATTTTTTCTATACTGTCTGCAGTTTATACAGAATGAAAGCTGAGATTTCTAGGGATGCAGGTGTTACAACCCCTGATTTGGTAGCAAAGCAGAGTGTGAAGAATTCTGAGTGGTGTGGCAAATGGGAGGAACTTGGCCAAATTCTAAAGAGTTTTCTGAACCTATAATCTGGGATTTTTCATCTGAACAAATTCAAGACCCAGTCAAGATTGCAAAGTACTTTAAAAAGAAAAAGTGTCAGGACAATTCTAAGGAAAAAGAGAATCACTTCAGTGAGGCTGGGCTCTGGCGTGACGCTTATCGAACCCTGTTAGATAGTGTAGGACAACAAAACAAAGGAGAGGGAACAGGGAGATAACGTGAGCTACTATTCCAGTTACTCAGACTGCAGTTAACACCTCAGGCTCCAGGACAGGGGCAAAATTAGACAGCAAGCTTCAACCTATGGCTGTGGCTACCAGTACCAGGAGAGTAGAAAGTGCACAAAGAAAACAGATCGGCCGGGTGGAGGATGATGATGATGAGGATGCAGGAGAAGGACTCTTCAACTCCCCCTGATATAAAATCCGAGTTAAAGTGACTGATGTAAAATCAGAAACTAATAATGAGTCCTTTTCCCTGAAAAAATCTTCGTAGTCTAAAAAAAAATTATACAAGGCGACCTAATAAATCCATAATTAGTTGGTTGGTCCGGCTTTGAGATGCGGCAGGTGAGGCAACCATCCTGGATGGCACGGAAGTGAGACATTTGGAATCCCCTGTCTCAAGATCCAGTCATCGATCAAGGTATGATGAGGGGAGCTAATCCTCAAAGCCTCTGGTCACATGTATTGGACAGTGTGGCACAAATATATCTCTGCGCTAATGACCTGTACATGCAGCAAACCAGATAAAAACCATCGAGCAGAAAATCCAACGTTTAAAAAAAGATGGTGGTGGCAAAAAATTATTTTCTCAGATAACGTAACAACTAAAAATCCAAATCTGGTACCGTGCACACCAATTATGTATAGGAAGCTTGTGAGGCTTGGACCATCTAAATATGCCTCACCTCTTGCAATCATGAAACAAAAAAGACATATACCTAAAACAGTGCTTAATATGGCAAAAAAGCTTCAAGCGTGCACGCTAATGCTGTGCATGGCCCAACACATGCCAGGGATTGCAGCCGTGGAAAACGCTAAGTTACAAAACTTAAAGAATAAGTTGAAGAAAAACCATAAAAAGCTAAAAAAGGAAATCAAAGAGGATCTCCTCCAAATCTCAGCTGTGCAAATCAGACGCCCTGGCAGTCAACGCAAACGGTCCTCTCTGCTGAGGAGAGAAGGTACACCCCACGTGCGGAGTTGTGGTTTTTCTTGCGTGACTGTGGAAAAAAACATAAAAAGTGAAATGGAAAGCCCACAGCTGTTCTGGCACAACGAGTGCGTAATTTGAAAGAAGACAAGGCTCAACAAAAAAGGTTCCATCAGAAAGAGAGCAGGTCCAGTCGCCCAGAACCACAGTGCCACGTATAAAAAAAAATGATGACAACATGTCTGATTCACTTGAAAAAACGTCTAAAACATATGCCCCTGTCAAAAAGGACAAAAGGTATAGAAAAAGCCATGCCTCTAGCCAGGGTAAAGCCAGGAAAAAACCGAGTGTTTTAAACCGCGGTAAATTCGGTGGCCTGGCACATCGAAAACCACAGAAGTATAAAGCTTTAGTAAACACTGGAGCACAGTGTACTATATTTCCATCAGGATGTGTCGAAGAAAAGACAGTTTCTATTGCTGGTGTAACAGGTGGATCACAGAACTTTACCATAGTAAAAGCGAAGTGAGTCTAACCGAAGAGAGTGAAAAAGATACCCGATTGTGACTGGCCCAGAGGCCCCGTGTATTTTGAAAAATAAATTTCCTTCAAAGCGGGTATTTTAAGAACCCAAAAGGCTTCAAGTGGACATTTGGGATAGCGGCTGTAATGACGGAAAGAATCCGACAATTAAAACACCCTGCCCGGACTATGTGAGAATCCAATTGCCGAGAACTCCTGAAGGTAAAGGAGCAAAGGTACCAATTGCCACTTCGATAATACATCGCCGGTAATATAAAAACAACTCGAGATGCTGTGATCCCGACCCGTAAGATAATCCAAAAGCTAGAGCCAAGAAGTAGTAAGCAAAACCCACTCACCCTTCAACAGTCCCATCTGGTCTGTGCGCAAGTCTAACAAAAATGGAAATTAACAGTGGACTACCGCTGCGCATTAAATAAAGTCACCTCACCGTTGAGCACTGCCGTGCCGGACATGCTGGAGCTCCAGTACGAAGCTGAAGTCCAAGGCAGCAAGGTGGTATGCCACCATTAACATTGCCAATGCGTTTTTCTCCATTTCTTTAGCAGCAGAATGCAGGCCGCAGTTTACTTTTCTCCTGAAAAGACATGCAGTACCCCTGGAACCGACTGCCCCAGAGGTAAAAGCACAGCCCCACCATCTGCTATGGGCTAATCCAGGCTGCACTGAAAAAAGTAAAGCTCCAAACATTTGCAGTACATCAATAACATCATTGTGTGAACAAACACAGCAAAAAAAAGTTTAAAAAAAATTATCCAAATTCTCCTGAAAGCCGGTTTTGCCATCAAGAAAAATAAAGTTAAGGGACCTGCTCATAAAATCCAGTTCCTAAGAGTGAAGTGGCAAGATAAAAACGACAAATTCCTACTGATGTTATTAATAAAATCACAGCTATGTCTCCACCTACTAACAAGAAGGAAACACAAGTTTTCTTAGAAGCTATAAGCTTTTAGAAAATGCACATCCCCGAGTACAGTCAAATTGTGAGCCCTCTTTACCAGGTTACTCAAAAAAATGATTTTCATTGGAGCCCAAAACAACAACAAGCCTTCATCCAGATTAAACAAAAGATCGCCCTATGCAGTAAGCTCTTGGCCCCATCAGGACGGGGCCAGATGTGAAGAATGTGCTCTACTCTGCAGCTGGAAGCCATGGTCTGTCTTGGAGTCTGTGACAAAGGTGCCAGGTAAAACCCGAGGCCGACCCCTGGGATTCTGAAGCAAAAGTTACAGAGGGTCTAAACGCAATTATACCCTCGACAAAAAAAATCTTGGCTGCTTATAAGAAAGTCCAAGCTGCTTCCAGAGGTAATTGGCACAGAAGCACAACTCTTTCTGGCACCCCTGGTTGCCACTGCTGGGGTGGATGTTCAGTGAAAAGGTTCCTTCCACCCACCATGCCACCAGTGCCACATAGAGCAAGTAAATAGCCCCTCATTACACAGCGCGCCCGGATCAAAAAATTAAATCACCCAGGGATCTTAGAAATAATTACCAACTGGCCAAAGGGAGAAAATTTTAGTGTGACAGACAAGAAACAAAACCAGTGACCCGGGCTGAAGAAGCGCCACCTTACAACCAGCTACCCGGCAAAAAATCCGCTATGTCCTGTTCACCAACGGTTCCCTGTCACATTGTAGAGACAAATCGAAAATAAAAGCAGCTGTATGGGAGCCCTACACGACGAGCTGCAAAAGCTACTAAAAAAAGGAGGGTCTAGTCAATTCAGCTGAACTCAAAGCTGTCCAACTGGCTTTAAATATTGCCCAAAAAAAAGGTGGCTAAAGCTCTATCTTTACACTGATTCCTGGATGGTAGCCAAAGCTTTGTAGGAATAGCTGCAAAAAATAGAAAGAAACAAACTGGCAGCTAAAGAAAGACCAATCTGGGCTGCTGAAGAGTAAAAACATAGCTACTCGGTTAGACAAGCTACCCGTGAAAGTTCGCCATGTGGACGCCCATGTTCCCAGAAGCTAAAGCCAATAAAAACAGCAAAATAACAATCAAGCAAATCAAGCAGCAAAAATAGGGGGTTGGAAAATAAATTTAAATTAAAAACATAAAAAGAGTTGTTCCTGGCTCCAATGAGCCCATAATGCCTCAGGCCATCAGGGAGGGATGCCACGTGATAAGTGGGCATCGAGACCGAGAAGTAAATCTTACCATGAACAGCATTACTCAAGTTATTCATAATTGTAACACTTGCTGGCTGCCATCAAGCAGGCCAAGCTGGGTAAAGCCCCTCTCAGTATGGAGGACGGTAGTCCACGTACAGGTATGAAAAAAGTTTAGCAAATTAATTACATCGCGACTGCCTCAGACCCGCCAGGGCAAAGCGTTATGTGCTGACCATGGTAAAAGCCACCACCGAATGGTTAAAAACTTTACCCTGTATCTCTCACGCTATCGCCCTGTCAACACCATCCTAGGCCTGGAAAACAAGTCCTTTAGAGGCATAGTAATTCTGAGAAAATCGAGTCAGACAATGAAACTCATTTTAAAAATAACCTTGTCAACACCTGAGCTAGAAAAAACGTGTATTAAGTAAGTGATACTACATCCCCTACTCATGCACCAGCTGCGGGTAAAGTGGAAAAGTACGATAAATTGTTAGAAAACCACCTTAAAGGCATTGAGCAGAAAGTCCTTTTAAAAATTAAAAGCAGCATTTGGCAAAGGCCACTTGGTTAGTCAACACTCAAGTTCCACCAACCCGAAAGCAGGTCCTGCCCAAACTGAGTGCCTTAATGGCAGTAGATGGAGACAAAGTCCCAGCGGCCTGGTTCAGAGTATAAAGAGCCCCGCTGGCTCGGGTCCTCAGCAGCGATGGCAGCGGAAAGAGGAGGAGGGGTCCCTGGGAGAGGAGCCCCGAAAGCAGCGACCGGGAGGAGACTCCACGGAGCGTGGCGGAGATCCGCTCTGCACCGCCTGCCTGCAACGATGGGCGACTGAGACCCGCACTCCATGACTCTGCTTCACATAGACTCCCCGGTAGCCTACACCGCTCATGAGCACAGATCACCCGCCCCTCCATGGTGGAGGAAGACCGCGTGACCTGGACACGCCGCGACCCCACACACATATTTCCACGCAGGATAATGATGGACGACACTCGCTCGCTGGTCCTCTCTATTGGGATGAGGAGGGTGGACACTGACAGTGCATTCCCCGGGGCCAGGACGATGGACACGAGGCGAAGACGACAGACCCTGACAGAGCATCGCCCGGACGACTGTGACGCACTCCCCGGCAGAGTATCCCCCAAGGAGAGGAGGAGGAATTCCCTACAGAGCATCTCCCAGGACGAGGGTGATGGACGCTCGAAAGAACATCGCCGAGGGTGGCGAGGATGACGGACCCCAACAGATGATCCCCCCGGGGAGTGAGTACGCTGACCCCAAAAGGCATTGCCCCGGGATGCAGGGACGATGGACCGCGTGACTGAGCATCCCCCGGGGAGAGGATGAGGGACCCCGACAGAGCATCGCCCCGAGCGGACGAGGGACGACGTGAGTCCGAAGTGTATTGCCTTAGAGGCAATGACGAGGGACTCCTCAACAGATCATGTCCCGGGAGCGAGGGATGACGGACACCGACATATGATCCTCCCGGTGCGAAGATGAAAGACCCCGACAGGGCATCTCCCCCGGGCGATGACGACGGTCCCTGACAGAGCATCGCCTGCGCGAAGACGAGCTGAGACAAACAGATGATCCTCATGGGTGTGATGACGACGGATTCCGACAGGGCATCCCCTAGGGGTGATGATGACGGACTCGACAGAGCATCGTCCTGGGTCCAAGAACGTCGGACCCCTGACAGAGCATCCACCCGGTGCGAGGACCACTGACCCCAGTAGAGCATTGCCCCAGGACGAGGGTGACGGACCCTGAAAGATCATCTTCCCAGGGCGGGGACGAGGGACCCGACAGAACATCGCCCAGCGGTCGTGACGAGGGACCCTAAGAGAGCATCGCCCCGGGGCAAGGGACGACAGACACCGGCTACATTATGCCCCTGGGTGCGATGATGACGGACCCCGAAAAAGGCATTCCAATGAGGCGAGGATGATGGACCTCGACAGGACATCGCCCTCAGGGCGAGGGACGACGGACCCTGACCCGATCATCCCCCGGTCGCGGGGACGACGGACCCCAATAAAACATCTCCCTGAGACGAGGGTGATGGACGCCGAAAAGATCATCCTCCCAGGGGCGTGGATGCGGGACCCTGACAGAGACTCCCCCTGGGGCGAGGGACGACGTATCCCTACTGACCATCGCCCCCGGGGCCGAGGACCAGGGACCCCAAGAGATCATGCCCCCATGGGCAAGGGACGACAGACCCCTGACAGAGCATCCCTCCAGGAGATGTGAGGACGACGGACCTCCACAGAGCATCCCCCTGGGGGCGAGGGACGACGTATCCTTGACAGAGCATCGCCCGGCAGGGGCCGAGGGACGGTGGTCCCCGACAGAACTTTGCCTCATGGGTGAGAAGGGTGGACAATGGCAGAGCATCGCCTGGGGCAACCACGGACACGGACAGAGCATCCCCCAGGGTGAGGGCAGATACGGGCATGTCCTGGTTTAGGGGCAAATTAGGGGAAGAATCTCCAAAAGGAACCCCTTAAGCAACAAACTCTCCAAACTCTTCCCCCTCCCACCACTGGCTTCGGGAAGATTTTCCTCAGAGAAAAAGGCGAAAAAACTTGTTTATTTAGCAAACACACAGAAAAATCTCGCCCCAAACCAAGAAAAAAACAGCCACGGGTGACGCAGCAAACTTCACCCGTCCGAGTGGATGTACAGCCTCAGGACATCTCCCGTGCCGGGGAGGGCAGAAATGCATATTTCTTTTCACGAGCAGGCGCCCGGCGTTTCTTGATGTTCCAGGTCGTTCAGGATCAGGTTCACGTGGTATTCCTAACTAATAAGGGAAGGCAAAATAAAGCGAAGCAGCCAATGCAAAGTGGGGGGCAGAAGTAGCAGCAGCTAAGCAAGCAGAAGCAGCTAAAAGCGGCCGAGCCGTGCAGGGGGGGAGAGGGGGCAGCAGCTTGCAAGTAGCACAGCGGCAGCAGCTCACCGATGGGGAGGGGCGCTTTCTAGCTAGACAAAACAATCCCTCCAGGCATGAGCAGCACACGATTGTGGATATAAAGCACTGCAACGTCACCCAAGACAGGGGGTGAGCCTTCCCCCCGGGAGCAAGGACGACGGACACCGACAGTACTTTCCCCTCCCCACCAAAAGGCAACAAAGACAGCACAGCCTGCCAAAAATAAGGTGGATGGAGAGCACAGCAGCCTCCCAAAATCGGAGGGAGTCGGACACCACCCCGGCTCAACAAAACTAAGGACAGACAAGCACCGGGCAGCGAGGGACCGTGGCCGGCCCCCCAAATCGAAGGGGTCTGGCCATCGCCCCCAGTTCAAAAAAGCTAAGGCCAAAATAAAATTGGCAAAAATCACATCAAGTGCTGTGCCTGGTCTTTACTCTCATAACGAGTCCCTCACCGACCAAATCAAGCTCAAAGCCCCCCGCCCTCATGAAGAGGAAGACAGAGACCCTCAGCCGGGCAGGGAGCGCTGTGGGCCGAGGGATGTCTTTGTTCCCCTCCCTCCCTGGGCGGTCCTGGGGGTTTCGGGCCTCTCCCTGAGGGGAATGGCAGGGCTGGAGGTCTCTGGCCGTGTCACACTGGGGGATGTTCAGGGCTGGGGATCTCTGGCCGTGTCACACTGGGGGATGCTCGGGTTGCTCATCCCAGAGTGAGAGGGACAGAGACCCTGCGGTGTCCCCAGAGGGATGAAGACCCCATCCCCAGGGAGAAGGACAGAAACCCCCCAGCCACCTCGAGCATTTCCCAGGCCCAGAGGGATGGAGACCCTTGAGCATCCCTGGGTGCTGGCCCAGAAAAAACTGGCCCAAATCAAACTTTTATCAGCCAGAAATGCTTTGGCAGTGAGATTTCCTTTCCCCAGGCCCCGCTGTGTCACGTTGGACGCTTCGGTTCCGTGAGGTTCTGGGGGTGTCACAACGCTGCCCTTGGTTCCACCAGGCCCCTACTGTGTCACAAGAGAGCCTCGGGTCTGTGAGATTCTGTTGGAATTCAAAATGCAAGGAATTCTCTCCTGACATTGGGCCTGTCAATCAAAGTCTAGAAAAAAAACACAGGATTTGACCGGAGGCTCTCAGGAAATGCTTCCAACTAAGGTGCTAGAAGCAAAAATGTAGATTAAAGCAAAGATGTATTTAGGTGAGAAAAGTTTAGCTGTAGATTTTTATGACAAAAAAGAAGAATAAAATTAGTCTCAGATGTGACAAAAAGTCTTTGACTAAATCTGTGTGCCAGAACAGGATTGGCTAAGAAAGTTCACACTGCAATTAGACAAAACTTTAGTATTGAATTAAAGAACATAAATATGTTTGTTGGCAGTGTGTTATTGGTGAATAAATCCTGAAAAGACCTTGTAACCATAAGTGTTGCAACTTCTCGTCACGCTGTCTAGAGCACTTGTCCACTCCTGGAATGGGGCTGGGACGCCCAGAGACCCCTTCCTCTGCTTCTTGTGCAGTGCCGGAAGGGGCCCAGGAGAGCTGTGGAGGGATCGGGGGCGCCTGAGCTGCTCCCAAAAATCCTGGTGTGAACCCTGGCCCCCCCACCCTTCCCCTCACACCTGCCCCCTCCCACCCCGGGCCCGAGCCACGCCTTTTATGCTCTTTCTCCTTCTGACCAATCAGAACGCTCAGTCACGCTGTGGCCACGCCTCCTCTTTGTGTCATCACAATGAGCAACGCTGGAGTGCTCCACCCCCACGCTTGATTCTGGGCTCTTATTGGCTGTGCCTGAAAGGGCGGGGCTTGGTCTGGGTATATAAAGAGCTCGCTGGCTCGGGCCCCTCAGCAGCGACGAGGCGGGCGGAAAGAGGAGGAGGGGTCCCTGGGAGAGGAGCCCCCGAGCAGCGACACCGGGAGGAGACCCACGGAGCGGGCAGAGATCCGCTCTGCACCGTCTGCCCAGCATCAGCGGGTGCGGAGACCCCACCCATTACTCTGCTCCACAGAGACCCCCCGAGCCTACACCGCGATGAGCACAGATCACCCAGCCCCCTCCATGGTGGAGGAAGACCACGGTGACCTGACAAGCCCGCCCACACACATATTTCCACACAGGATAACGATGGCGACACCCCACTCCTTGGTCCTCTCATTGGGGTGAGGAGGGTGGACACTAAGAGTGCATCCCCCCTGGGCCAGGACGATGGACACGCGGGCTGAAGATGACAGACTCCTGACAGAGCATCCTCCCGGGGCGAGGGATGACGGACCACAACAGAGAATGCACTTCGGTGCGAGCGGACGACGGACCCCTGACAGAGCATTGCCCTCGAGGGATAGGACGACAGACCCCGACAGAGCATCCTCCCTGATGCGAGGACGACGGACCCTGACATAGCATCTCGGCCGGGGGAGAACGGCGTATCCCCACTGACCATCGCCCCAGGGCCGGCGGAGGAAGGACTCCAAAAGTGTATTGCCCCCGGGAGAGGACGAGGGACTCCTGACAGATCATGTCCCCGGGGCGAGGACAGACGGACCTCGACAGATGATCCCCCAAAGCGACGATAACGGACTCCGACAGAGCATCGACACGGGAGTGGACATCGGACGCTGATCAGAGCATCCTCGGGTCGCGATGACAGCTTTAACCCCTGACAGAGCATCACCCGGGACGAGGCGTACGGACCCTGACAGATCATCATCTTCCCCTTGGGGGGTGAGGACGACGGACCCCGACAGAGCATTGCCCCGGGTTTGCAGACGACGGACACCGACAGAGGATCCTCCCTGGGTACGATGACAACGGACCTCGTCAAGGCATCCCCCCGGTACATGGATCGACAGACTGCGACAGATCATCCCCTCGGGTGAGGGACGCCGGGCCCGACAGGGCATCCCGTGGGGCAAGTACTGACAGACCCCTAAAGACACTGCGCCCCGGGGGCGAGGACAACGGACCCCGAAAGTGTATCGCCCCTGGGGCGAGGGATGAAGGACCCCAACAGAGCATTGCCCCGGGATGAGGGTGATGGACCCTGACAGAGGATTCGCCCTGGGACGAGGGCGACGGAGCCTGACAGAGCATTGCCCTGGGACGAGGGCGGTGGACCTTGACAGAGCATCCCCGGGACACGAGGGAGACGGACCCTGAGAGAGAGCATCGCCCGAGGGCGAGGACGAGGGACCCCGACAGAGCATTGAGCCAGGGTTGAGGACGACGGACACCGAAAATTATCCTCCTGGGTGCGATGACGACTGTCCCGAAAAGGCATCCCCCAGTGTGAGGACGAGAGACTCCAGCTAGATCATCCACCCGGGGGGCGATGACGACTGGACCCTCGACAGAGCATCACCCCGTGGACGAGGGCGATGGACCCTGACAGAGCATCCCCGGGGAGACGAGGGAGATGGACCCTGACAGAGCATCACCTTGAGACGCAGGGCAAGGGACCCTGACAGAGCATCACCCGGGGCCGAGGGACATCAGACCCTAACAGAGCATTCCCTCGGTGCTGACAACGACGGAACGCCGACAGAGAATTGCCCCCGGGCGCGAGGGACGATGGACCTGAGAGAGCATTGCCCGGTCGTGTAATGCAGGGACCCAGAAATAGCATCGCCCCGGGGCGAGGGACAAGAGACCCTCGACAGAGCATTGCCCCGGGGTGAGTACAAGGAACACCGACAAATGATCTTCCTGCGCGATGGCGATGACGTAAACCCCGACAAGGGCATCCCTCTGGTGCGAGGGACGACAGACCCAGACAGTGCATTCCTGTGGGGCGAGGGAAAGACGGACCCCCGACAGAGCATCCTCCGGGGAGAGGATTAAGGTCCCCGACTAGAGCATCGTCCCGAGGGATAAGAGCGACGGATGCCGTGAAGATCATCCTCCGGGGACGAGTATGCCATATCCCTACTGACAATCGCCCCGGGAGCCGACAATAACGGATCCCAGAAGTGTATTGCCCCGGGGCGAGATTGAGGGACCTTGACAGGTCATTCCCCAGGGGCGAGGCCGTCGAACCCTGACAGAGCATCGCCCTGGGACGAGGGTGACGGACACTGACAGATCAACTTCCCAGGGCGAGGGACGAGGGACCCCGACAGGGCATTGCCCCAGGGGTGAGGGACGACGGACACCGACAGATGATCTTTCCGGGTGCCATTGTTGCAAGTTGATAAACTTTATATATTAATTTATCATTAGAAGTAGTTATGCTAAGGGTTGTCTTAATAAACTAGGTCCCGTGTTGGCAGACTCTGTACTGTTTAATGAAAGCCAATTATCTGTATGTACTGATGTAAAACTTGCTAAGACAGTAGAAATGTTATCTTATGAGTAGTTCATTGTTTGTCTACATGATGTATGAGACTTATCTAGGAAGGGATGTAACAATTTATTACTAAAAGAAATGTAGGAGGACTGCAAAAACCTTGAGAAAATCATGTAGGGTAGTGAAGCAAAAAGAACAAAGAGTGAAAGAATTCTTCTAGAAGGGTATTTAAGCCCTAAAGAAATGTGATTAATTTGGGCTCTGACTTTGGACGCTAGTCCTCAGACCCCAGGGCCCTCAATAAAGCACCGCACTAAACAACTCTGTTGTTTCGTGTTTCTTTTCACTGTCGGGCAACAGTTTTCTGGCGACCGCCGGCAGGACTCCGAAGGTAGCTGGGGCGGTTCAAGGCCCTGATCTACTCCACGCCGGCAGCGAGTGATTCTCGGGAGTCATCGGTTCGTGCCCGACCCCCGCACCTGTCGGACAACTGCAGGAGGTAAGCCCGAAGGTGCTTTATTTTCTGGTACTGGGTGCCTGCCCGTGAAGACGAAGCATCAGCTCCGCTGGGTTGGGCTAAAGACGTCTTGGGTAAAGCCTAGGCGCCGGCTGTAAGACGCGCGAAAGCTTCGCTGGTCCGGCACTTGTTCCCCCCGCGGTCGGAGGGTGACAAGTTGGTTGGTTGGTTGGTCTATCTTTCTATCTACATAGATTTTCTTTCTTTTTTTTGTCTATTCTGTTTGGGAATGATGCCGCTGAGAACTTTTAAGGCATTGGTACAATCTGATGGGAAGGTTCCGAGAATACTCCCTTGGGGTGTCTATTAAAGAAATGGAAGAAAGGGGGTTCTCTGAAGAAGGTTTGACAAAAGGGAAGTTGATTGATTATTGTAATAATTGGTGGCCACTTTATGTGTCTGAAGGGGGCCTGAGTGGCCATTAAATGGGACGCATTGACAAAGGTAAAATAACCTCTAATGCAATATTTGAAAGATAATGAAAAATGGGATGAAATGCCATACTTGGATTTGTTTTATTACTTGGGAAGGCAACCGGAATGGTTGAAAGAGTGTGAGATATTGATGATTGGGCTTCAAGATGAGAAGGAAGATTGTCTGGGGTGTAAGAAAAAGGGATTGTGTGTGGATTGTGCGGCAAAGTTGGATAAAAAAGGAGGAGGATATGTCCCTATATGTTGCTGGTCCGTCTCATGTGGGTCCCTCTGCCCCATCATTAAGGGAGGAGGAGTCGGGGAGAGCGGTGAGGACGAAGAAGATGAAACCACGGAGTCCCTCGGACTCCGGGGTTTCTCGGCTTTCAGTAACCCTGCACCCTCAAACCCCTCCCCAGGGGCCTCCCGTGAGATTCAGAGGACTCCGCTGGCTTCCCTCGTGACCCGACAGGGTCGGAAGAACCAAATGGAGCCACAATTGATTGCCCCTCTTAGGGAAGCGGTTGGACCCCAAGGGGAATGGGTCATAGTTAAGGTACCGTTCTCACCTAGTGATTTAGTTATATGGAAACAGTCGGCTGGAAGTTATAGGGAAGATCCAGAAAGAACTGCACGGGTGGTAAAGATGGTTGTTAAAACTCAGAATCCCTGGATTGGAATGATTTGCAGGTTCTGCTAGATACATTGATGGATTCCACTGAAAAGGAAATGGTGTTGAGAGCTGCTAAGGAGAAAGCTAGGGAAGATATCCGGACCCAGAGAATAATGGGGTTGTCAGTAATGAAGTAGTTCCCCAGGATGATCCGGGATGGGATCTGAATACTGGGGAAGGGTACCGCAGACTAAAAACAGTTCCAAGAGTTAGTAATAGAAGGGGTCAGAAGTGGAATGCGTAAGACGTTGAACTGGTCTAAATTATATACGGTCAAGCAGGAGAAAAATGAGTCCCCCTCAGCTTTCCTAGAAAGGCTGAAAGAGGCAGCTAGACGGTTTACTAGTCTGGATATGGAGTCGGAGGCTGGGCAATTACAAATAGCTTTGTTGTTTACTGGGCAATCTCAGGATGATATCAGAAAGAAATTGCAGAAGTTAGAAGGAGAGGATACCCGGAGGTTAGAAAAGTTATTGGAGACAGCATGGAAAGTGTACAATAATAGGGAAAAGGAAACAGCCAAGCGTCAGCAGGCTAGTATTCTGGCATTAGTACAGCAGACAGGAGGACAACGTGGTAGAGGTAAAGGAAATAGGGGCAGAGGTCGTGGAGGATTTGGTGGCAGAGGTAGAGGCTTTTACCCGGGAAATAATGGAAATTTTGGACAAGGAAGTTTGGATCCAAATCAGTGTGCTTTTTGTAGACAACTGGGACATTGGAAAAACGAGTGCCCCGCAAGAATAGGGCTTGGGAGAGGGCGGGCGAAACAATGGTAACTTTCTTAGTTACCCTCTTTCGCCAGCAGATGCCGCTCAAGCCCAAATAACGATGATGGGGAGCTATCAGAATCAGAATCAGAGCTGACTAGATCAGGATTTAAAGGTCAGGATCGAGGTGGAGGGAAAAGAACAGGTGTTTAGGGTAGACACTGGTGCAGTACATTCGGTTTTAAATAAGCAACTGGGACCTTTAAGCGACACAAGAGTCCAAGTGGTAGGGGCTATGGGACAGGTAGAAGAGAGACCCTTTTTACAACCTATAAGTTTGAGATTCGGAAAGAAAGAATTAGGCCATAGATTTTTGTACATGCCAAATTGCCCTGAACCTTTATTTGGGAGAGACTTGTTATCTATTCTAAATGCTAAGATTATATTTGAAAATGGATGGGTGAAATTAGAAATTCCAGATGAAGAGATTGGGAAAATATTTGTGATGAGCAAAGTGGATCCACAGCCTGTCCCACCTGAGATAGAACAAGCAGTTGTGCCATGGGTATGGGAATCAGGGATACCTGGAAAATCAAAAGCAGCCCCCCCAGCAGTAGTGGAATTAAAAGAAGGGGCAAAGCCAGTAAGGGTACGGCAGCACCCCAATTAATTAGAAGCTAAACAGGGAATAGCCCCCATGATTTCTCTGTTTACAGTGTTAGGATTGTTAAAAGAATGTGAATCGGAATATAATACCCCAATTTTTCCGGTTCGGAAACCAAATGGTAAGTACAGGTTAGTGCAGGATTTGAGAGCCATTAATGAAATAGTTGAAGACATTCACCCGGTGGTTGCCAATCCTTATACTCTGTTAACATCTGTATCAGAGAAATTGAAATGGTTTACTGTAATTGACTTGAAAGATGCCTTCTTCTGCATTCCATTGGCTGAAGAGAGTATGAAGTATTTTGCCTTTGAATGGGAGGATCCAGCTACTGGACGCAAGAAGCAGCTCACCTGGACCCGACTTCCCCAAGGTTTCAAGAATAGTCCAACCATCTTCGGTAACCAGCTCGCAAAAGAATTAGAGGAATGGAAAATGACACAGGTAAAGGAGTCTCCTTTCTCTTATACAGTCTTGCAGTATGTAGATGATGTACTAATTGCTACAGAAGGGAGAGAGAAGTGTGCTCTATTGACAATTGCCTTGCTGAATATGCTGGGACAAGCAGGGTATCGAGTTTCAAAGGAAAAAGCCCAAGTGGTTCGTGAGAGTGTGTTATACTTGGGATGTGAACTTACCCAAGGACAGTGCCATTTGAGTGTAAATCGAATAGAGGCAATTTGTTTAATTCCACTCCCTAGAAGTCACCAAGAATTAAGATCATTTCTCGGAATGGTGGGTTGGTGCAGATTATGGATATTAAATTTTGGACTCATGGCAAAACCTTTATATGAGGCCTTAAAAGAACAAAGGTTGGAATGGACTCCTGCCCGGAGGAAAGCATTTCAAAATTTGAAGCAGGTCTTAAAAGAAGCACCTGCTTTAGGGCTACCAGATTTAAATAAACCTTTTCAGCTGTATGTGAATAAAAGGCAGCAATTGGCAATTGGTGTGCTGACTCAAAGAATAGGATCATGGAAATGGCCTGTGGGGTACTTCTCGAAGCAATTAGACCCGGTAAACGCTGGGTGGCCATCCTGCTTAAAGGCTGTGGCGGCTACTGTATTGCTAATACAAGAAGCTCGGAAGTTGACATTAAGGGGAAAAATGACTGTATATGTTCCCCATATGGTTTTGACAGTCTTAGAACAAAAACGGTCGCATTGGTTGTCATCTAGTAGAATGTTACAGTACCAGGCCATCCTGAGGGAAAAGGATGATGTGGAATTAGAGACAACTAACCATGTCAATCCAGCAGAGTTTCTCCGCAGTGAAGCTAAGGGAGAGGAGCTCACACATGACTGTGTGGAAGTAATAGAACAAGTGTATTCCAGCCGCCCAGATCTGAAGGACACGCCGCTGGAAGTGGTGGACTGGGAACTGTTCACAGATGGATCCAGCTTTATGGAAAACGGTACCAGGCACGCAGGGTACGCTGGTAGTGACTGTTACACAGGTAATAGAGGCAAAGGCTCTGCCCCCTGGAACTTCAGCACAGAAAGCTGAAATCATTGGACTAACTAGAGCCTTAACCCTGAGCACTGGGAAAAAGGTGAACATTTGGACTGATTCAAATATGCCTTTGGAGTAATTCACATTCATGGTGCATTGTGGAAAGAAAGAGGGATGCTTAATTCACAGGGAACTCTAATTAAACATTGTGGAAGAAGTCTTGGCTCTGCTCGAAGCAGTTCACAGGCCAAAAGGAGTGGCAATGATGCATGTACGAGGACACGAAGAGAAGAAGGGAAAATATTTGATGGGAATCGTCTAGCCGACTTCACCGCCCGGGAAGCCGCTCGACAGGTTTGGACTCAGATGGCCGTGATACCAGTCAAGGTAAACCCTGTGACACCCTACTTGACTCAACAGCCACGATATGCACCTGATGATGAAAAACTGGCAATGCTGCTAAAGGCACAAAAGAATTCTACTGGATGGTATGTTACTGGCACAGGACAAGTGGTGGTACCAGAAAATATAATGAAAACCATTTTAATCATGGAACATAATAAGTGTCATTGGGGTGCAGAGGTATTGGTAAAATTTTTGAGAAACGAAATAGTCTCTAATCGGATGTTAACATTGGCAAAACGAAAGTGAATGCAATGTGCTCATTGTGTTTAAAGAACAATCCTGTAGTTAGGAAAACAGGTTCAGTTGGGAAAATTACAGGTAGGACCTGAACCAGGAGACTATTGGCAAATAGACTTTTCAGAGCTACCACGATCCCAAGGGTATAAGTATATGCTAGTTTATGTGTGTACTTTTTCAGGATGGCCAGAAGCATTTCCATGCAGAACAAATCAAGCAAAAGAAGTAGTGAAAACTCTTTTAAGAGAAATCATTCCAAGGTTTGGGGTACCGTTAGGATTATCTTCAGATAGGGAACCCCATTTTATTGCTACGATAGTACAAGAAGTAGCCAAAATGCTAGACATAACCTGGAATTTGCATACTCCTTGGAGATCTCAATCTAGTGGGCAGGTAGAGAGAATGAACCAGACATTAAAAGGCCAAATTAAAAAGATCTGCCAAGAAGCTAAGTTACAGTGGCCTCAGGCTTTACCATTGGCATTGTTACGGGTCAGGATTAAACCCCGAGAAAAAGGTAGGAGTGAGTCCTTATGAAATACTGTATGGCAGACCATACCATGCTACTACCTTAAAAGGAGATCCACATATATCGGGAGATCAGGTGATCTTTAATTATGTTATGTCTCTTAACAGAATTCTCAGCTCCTTGCGGGGAGCTTTGCAGTGGAATCAGCCTCTGCCTCTGGAAAATCTGGTTCATGGAATACAACCAGGAGACAATGTATATGTAAAGAATTGGTCCACAGAGCCACTGAGAGAAACATGGGACGGCCCGTACCTGGTGATTTTAACCACATTTACAGCAGTCAAGGTGGCAGGGATCGACAGTTGGATACACTACACGCGAGTCAAGAAGGTCCCGGCCCAATGGGAAGCGCAAATCGTATCCCCAATGCGAATGAAGATACGAGCCGTACCAGATTGTTAGCTATTGCTTTGTTAGTGATCTTAAGATCCTTGTCCACTAATGGAATTATAACGGTTTCTGTTTCAGAATCATTGGTCAGGAGCAATGGAGGGAATGACTGTGAACCTAACCTGCGAGATCCAAAATGACCAGGAAATTGGAGCCGGTGAAATGACTGTACATTGGAAAGGAGGAAATAGAGAGCACAAAGGTAGTACTGTCACAATTTGGGATAAGGATACACACACTGGAAACACTACTTTGACAATTTCAAATGTAACCATGAATGACACCGATGTGTTTACATGCTTAGTAGTAATGAAAGGTAGTTTTGACTACAAACAGATCACACTTAGGGTAGAAAAATGGGGAAGTGGTGTCAACAAAGTGGTAGTTGCTCCTTTTGAAGCCGAAGTTGACATGTGGGTTGGACCCCCTTTAAGGATTAATTGTACTTGGGTCATAGAAAGCTCATGTGGACATAAATATTCAGTAACTTGGTGGAAACAAAACAAAGAATTAGACCAATGGGAAAAACCGAAAGGGCAAAGTAACGTAGTTTTGGGTGATCAACATGGAATTGGATGGTTAAATGATACTGAGGCTAAGATAGGGAGTTCGGAGGGAGAAATAATTTGTGTTGTAATTTGTGGATGGTATGCAAATTATGGAGAAAGAAAAGTAATTACTAAAACACACCTAGGACAGGAAATGAAACCAACACATGGAGTTTTCCGAGTATCACAAGGGCAGTCAGCAATTTTGGAATGCAAAATGAAGGCAGACCTTGAATTTAAAGAATTTGGATGGTGGTTTAAGAAACATAATCTTCCTCAAAGTGATAAACACTACACTGAAAAAAGGTTAGGACATTCTCTAACATTAGTTGTGCGGGATGTACAAGAAAAAGATGAAGGGACTTACTGGTGTTGGGTAGCTAAGGATGCTTGGTGGGTACACTCAAGGACTACAGTGTTATTAGCTCAAGGACAAATTCGGTTGAGAAAGGTCCGGGAAGCATAAAATAACATAGAAAGCAAGTTCCCAGAATTCAAGAAAGGTACAGAACAAGAAAATTTAGTAGTTGGACTAATTAGAGATTTTGGAATGGTCCAAAATGTTTCCAGAATTACAGCATGTTTACCTCTGCCACAAGCAGCAGGGGAACCGATCCCTTGGGGAGTAATTCTGGTAGGAAATCTACCCCTAATAAAAAGAGGTGAAAATGGAAGTTGTGAATTAAAATTACGAAATAAACTCGGAATTGAAGAAATATGGGAAAAGGTTGGAGAAACATTAAAATTATTAACCTATAAAGACTGTCTAATTAGCCATGGGAGGTTAGGACAAATTAGGGATAGGGGAATTCAATTGGTGGCAGGGAGAAAAGTAAAATCTGAAGATGCTGCTAAGTAGGAATGTTTTATACCACATTGGCAAAGGAAAAGAATTCCTAAAAATGAAAGCTATTATGAAATGATAGGCCAGAACTCGTCCCGGCAAAAATCCTCGTGGGACAATTGGAAAACGGTATGGGGCCCCAGCATATTAGACATTATAGTTACATCGGACAAGTTAATTGGTGTGTCCAATGGACGGGAAGCAGAAATGCCACTTACACAGAAGTATCTCAAACCAGCACTTCTACAAAAACTTTGAGCGCCACAACAAAAAATTGGAACTGCACCCAAATTCTCACCTGTGACACTCCAGAGAATCAAATTAGTTTGGCACCGGTCAGAATGCTTATAAAATGGGGTTGTGAGTGTAGAAAACTTAACCATACAATTCCAGAAAAAGCTTTCCCGCAGGATCAGAAGGGTAAAACTTTGAGCTGTAAGGATACAACTATCAAAAGCCCAGAAAATTTAGTATGGATTATGGGACATGGACAATGGACAACACATTTACCGTTAGACGGGCCTGTAACACAAATTACCTTAGGGGTTCCCACATTATGTCCTTTCTGGAAACAGTCTAAATTAACGCAAAAAGAGATGCAGTCACGAACAAAGAGAGAGACAAATGAAGTAGCAGAGGAACTAGGACTGAAAGACGAAGAAAAATGGCATGAACCCTCATCAGGAGTTAAATTTGGATGGGTACTGGAATCCTTGTTTGCACCAATTTCTACATATAGAAACCGGGAGATGCTATACAAATTATTAGGACAAACTAAGAGGCTAGCCGCAGTTACAAAGAAAGGATTTAAGGATCTAAATTTGCAATTACAGGCAACTACTCGAATGACAATACAAAATAGAATGGCATTAGATATGCTATTACTAAAAGAGCATGGAGTGTGTGGTTATCTCAATGATAAAATTGACCATTGTTGTATCCATATCCCGAATGTGACAATTGATGTAGAAAAGGACATCTCTCAATTGAGAAGTGTAGAAGGAAAAGTTAAAGAATTAGAAAAAGAGGCAGAACATAATTGGGTCGGTGCTCTGTTTCAATCCTTCGGGCTCCAAATTTCTGGATGGATCTCGTCAATAATTCAATATGCTATCATGATATTGATCATTGTATTAGTTGTTATTGGAGTCTTTAAGTGTCTCACAGGAGTTATCACCAAAGAGCGGCTGCACACCAGGAGACTGCTCAGCGCAGTTACCCATGCTCCAGGGACACCACCTCCTCCATACAAAAATACAGTGCAGCTGGTGAGATTTCAAGATGAAGACCGTGTAAATATTTGAGCATCCCTGCAAAAAGATTGAGTGATGCTCAAAAGGGGGGATTTGTTGCAAGTTGATAAACTTTATATATTAATTTAGCATTAGAAGTAGTTATGCTAAGGGTTGTCTTATAAACTAGGCCCTGTGTTGGCAGACTCTGTACTGTTTAATGAAAGCCAATTATCTGTATGTACTGATGTAAAACTTGCTAAGACAGTAGAAATGTTATCTTATGAGTAGTTCATTGTTTGTCTACATGATGTATGAGACTTATCTAGGAAGGGATGTAACAATTTATTACTAAAAGAAATGTAGGGGAACTGGAGAAACCTTGAGAAAATCATGTAGGGGTAGTGAAGCAAAAAGAACAAAGAGTGAAAGAATTCTTCTAGAAGGGTATTTAAGCCCTGAAGAAATGTGATTAATTTGGGCTCTGACTTTGGACGCTAGTCCTCAGACCCCAGGGCCCTCAATAAAGCACCGCACTAAACAACTCTGTTGTTTTGTGTTTCTTCTTCACTGTCGGGCATCATATCCAAGGATTGCTCCCAGACATACCTGCTGGGACAGACAGGTCTGCATTCTGGTTTCCTTCCTGTGCAGACCATGGTGACACTATGGGGCCCCATGGAACCAGGAGATCATTGTGACACTGTGGGGCCCCATGGAACCAAAGGGCCATTGTGACACTGCAGAAGCAAGGAGAACATTGTGACACTGTGGGGCCCCATGGAACCAAGGGGACATGGAACAGATCTGGCTGGTTTTTCTTCCCAGGAGCCACCTGGCAGGTCTGCCTGATCTCGTAATGTTGAGGGCTACCTCCCATCAGCCCCTGGAGCACTGGGGCCCTGTGCGTTCCTTCCAATAGAAAAGAACCATCCGTCTTTCTAGGTGCCCAAGGAAAAATTGATACTCCCCCTGAAAAAGTCCCGATATGCATGGGCCTTCCAGAGAAAAGCTTCATGGACAGAGAGCTCTGGATGGCCTCGGCCGCTGGTGATCACCTCTTATCTCAAGAAATTCCTGAGGAAAGAGTTTGAGCAGGTTTGACTACTAGGACATCAATGAGTATATAATCCTCTGCAAAACTCAAAAGCGCTTCTGATCATATATGTCTTTTTTTCTCATTGTATATTATGCATGAAATAAATTTTTCAGCTAAATACTAATATTCTTACCACTCTACCAGTGTTATCTCATAGAAAACACCTCCTCTACATATGGATGCAGGTCACCTGTATAAACAAACACAATAAAGAATCCAGCAGGAATTATTTGTCCCAGCTAACATCTGTCACATCTCCTCTGGAGCTGGAGGTGCAGCCATGGTGCCCACAGCAGCCCTGGGGCTCTGTGCCCCATGGCCTCCCTGCTGGGCAGCCTCTGCCAGCTCCTGCACAGCCCGTGGCACCTGTGGGCTGCACTGACAGCCCTGCCCCGGGCTCTGCCGGGCTCTGGGCCAGCAGAGAGGCCGGGCAGGGCTGGCCATGGCCGGGAACAGGCCCTGAGCCCCGCAGGAGGATGGAGCTGGGCCACAGCCAAACTCAGCCCAGGGCAAACCTGGGCTCAGCAGCCAGGGCTGGCAAGGGCTGGGGACAGAGGCTGGCGCTGACAAATGTGCTGGGCCCCCTCCCTGCTCTGTGCATGCCACCAAGGGCACAGAGCAGCCTCCTCTCTGGGCCACTTGCCTGTTTCCAATGCCTTCCCCAGGCGCTGGCCCTGCCCCACAAGGCCTGGCCTGAGTCCTGCCCCTGCACGCTCAGCCAGGCTGAGATGGACACTGCTGCTTTCTCTGGCAGGCTCTCTCAGGCCAGCCCAGCTCCCTGCAAGCTGTGCCAGCTGCCCTGAGCTCTGGGCAGCACCAAGGGCCTCTCCCCAGCACAGCCCAGCCGGCTCTGGCCCCACAGCTCTGCTCAGGGCAGGGGGCTCTGGGCAGTGGCCCCACGGCCTCAGCCCCTGGCAAGGGCACAGCAGCAGCTGCAGCTCAGACAGGACTCAGCCCCAGCCATGGGCAAGGTGCTTGGCCAAGGCAAAAGGAGGCTCCCTGTGTGCCCTGCTCCCCTCTCCCTGAGCTCCTGAGAGCTCTGCAGCCCCTGCTGCCATCCCATCTGCCCAGGCCAGCACAGCAGCCCCGGCCTTGGGGCCCTGCAGAGCTGCTCCTGCTCCAGGCCCAGGGCCCATCCCAGAGCTGGGGCAGCCACAAAGCTGTGCCCATTTCTGTTCATTCCTGCTCTGATGAGGATGGATCCTCAGCCACTTGGAGGTTAATGATAAGTTTCACTCGTCCAGAGCTCTCTTCATTTTTGAGATCTTCATTTAAGGAATTCAGTGACAAATGCTAATAAACATTTGTTGAAAACAACCAAACAAGAAAAGCCCCTGGGAATAATATTAAGCTTTCAATTCTTTTGTGGTTAATTAGATAGATTTCAGAAGTGTATTCAAAGTCAATATAATATGTTTTTAAAAATGGAGAGAGAACTGTTCTGTGGTGTTGTTTTTTCATGTTAATAGATTGATATCAGCAATGTCCAACTGATATTGACCCCCTAGCACTTTCTAGTGCAGTCTGAATAGATATGAAAATCAAGACCCTTGAAGAATGGCCATCATTAACACTTTGTCCCTACTCCCTCCCCACCATTTCTTTTATCCAACTCCTTGAACTCCTAGGGATAAGGAATGGTGTGGCCAGCAGGACCAGGGCAGTGATACTTCCCTTGTGCTCAGCACTGGTTGGGCAGCAGTTCAAGTGCTGTGTCCAGTTCTGAGCCCCTGAATTTAGGAGGGAAATAAGAGGGCTGGAGCATGTCCAGGGAGGGCAACAAGGCTGGTGTGGGGTCTGGAACACAAGTCCTGTGAGGAGCGGCTGAGGGAGCTGGGGATGTTTATCCTGGAGAAAAGGAGGCTCAGGGGAGACCTCATCACCCTCTGCAACTCCCTGACAGGAGAGTGCAGCCGAGGGGTGTCAGGCTCTTTTCCCAGCGATCAGTGACAGGACAAGAGGACAAAGACTTAAGCTGCACCAGGGGATGTGTACACTGGATATTAGGAAATATTTTTCATAAAAACTGTTATTGGGAATTGGAATGGGCTGCCCATGGAGGTGACTGAGTCACTGTCCCTGGAAATGTTTCAGGATAGACTGGATTTGGCACTGAGTGCCATGGTCTAGGTGACAGGGTGGAGTTGGGTCACAGGTTGGACTTGATGATCTCAAAGATTTTTTTCCAGCCTGGGTGATTCTGTGATGATTGTGGCACTTCAGGGCCCTGTGGAAGCAAGGGGCCACTGTGACACTGTGGGGCTGCATGGGAGCAAGGAGTCCATTGTGACACTCTGGGTCCTCGTGGAACCACAGGAGGCCACTGTGACACTGCAGGGCCTTGTGGAACCAAGGGGCCATTGTGCCTTTGCAGAACCAAGGAGAGCCTTGTGAGAGCCTGGGGCCCAGTGGAATCAAGGGCCATTGTTCCACTGCAAGGACTCTTGGCACTAAGGGAACAATTGTGACACTGTGGTGCCCCATGGAAGCAAGAGTCCCTCGTGACACTGCAGGATCTTGTGGAACCAGGGCTCCATTGTGACACTGCAGCACCAAGGAATTCATGGTGGCACTTGGAGGCCTCATGGAACCCAGAGGCCACTGTGACACTGCAGGGCCTTGTGGAACCAAGGAACTTTGTGACACCAAGGGGTCCCAAGGAACCAAAAGGACATTGTGACACTGGGAGGCCGCATGGAATCGTGGAGACAATTGTGACACTCTAGGGCCTCATGGAACCATGGTGGGGGTGAGTGTGGCTCTGCTGGAGGGTAGGAGGGCTCTGCAGAGGGACCTGGACAGGCTGGATCCAGGGCTCAAATCCAGCAAGGTTAGGCTTAACAAGACCAAGTCCCGCATCCTGCACTTCAGCCACAACAAACCCCTGCAGCGCTCCAGGCTGGGGACAGAGTGGCTGGAATGTGGCCAGGCAGAAAGGGACCTGGGGGCAGTGATGGACAGCAGGCTGGACATGAGCCAGCAGTGTGCTCAGGTGGCCAAGAAGGCCAATGGTTCCTGGCCTGGATCAGGAATGGTGTGGCCAGCAGGGCGTGTTGGTTCAGGGCTGGAGGGACCACCTCATACAGAACTGACACCAGCAGATCCAGAGATGGGGAGGAGATGGAGGGGGGGCTTCAGGTAGGTAAATGTGGTAGTGCTCATAAACAGGAGAGCACAGCCAGGTGAGGGAGGCAGGTGGAAAAGGCTTTGTGCCGTCCCTGCTCAGAGGGGAATCTCAGCATGGCCTCTGAAGATCTGCACATAGGAGAAAACAATGAACACAAAATAAATGGGTGCTAAGCAGACACTAACAGCAGGGAGCCCCAGTTCCCTGAAGTTTGAGTGTGAGCAGTAGAGCTTGAGGATGTGAGGGATTCCCCAGACAAACTGGCCCAGGGCATTGCCATGGCACAAGGGCAGGGAAAATATACTGGCCGTGTGCAACAGTGAATAGAGAAAGCCACTGGCCCAGACAGCTGCTGCCATGTGAGCACAAGCTCTGCTGCCCAGGAGGGTCCCGTAGTGCAGGGGTTTGCAGATGGACACGTAGCGGTCCTGGCACATGATGGTCAGGAAATTGTAATCTGCTCCATTGAAGAACATAAAGATGAACACCTGAGAAGGACATCCTGAGTAGGAGATGGTCCTGGTGTCCCAGAGGGAATTGTGCATGGCTTTGGGGACAGTGGTGCAGATGCAGCCCAGGTCGGTGAGGGCCAGGTTGAGCAGGAAGAAGAACATGGGCACACAAAATCTTGGACTGCTCAAGATTCCTTCTGGGGGATGTATTGCACCACAGTCCTGCCCTGGGAGGGAAATTCCTCTCTTCTTGCGCTCCATCTGGACCATCCCAGCTGCACTTTGCATTAATTCTTTCATTCTTTGGCTGTCTTACACTATGTCAAAAGGATCCACCATCTCTAAAAAGCTCTTTAAACACTCTCATGGCTCTCCTCCACTGTCCTCAGTCTCCAGTCCACTGAGCACAGAGCTCCTTTGTCCCTATACTGTGGTCATGTGCCTGAAACCTCCAAACCCCACCTTGGGATATCTCTGGGACCTCCCCAAGGTGTTTGCAATTGATAACATTGAGCTCATGGTCTAAGAAAATCACCAGATGAGCAAGACCAGCCAGATCTCTCTGTTCTGGCTACTTTTGTCTGGGAGCAATACTTGGATAGATAGAATTTGGGAGGCCAAATCCCAATTTTGGCCACTGGCCCTGGATGAGAAAGCCAGGTTTTTTCCATAGGAAGTAAGGAACCGAGACTCAGTGTTTCAGGGGCAGGTGAGAGGTGACCACCAGAGGCCAAAGCCAGCCATACTTGTTTGGCATTGCAGCTTTCATATTAGAGAAACCCTTGCATACAGGGAATTTTTTAAGGGGCCGTACCAATTTCAGCCATGGGCACCAAGAAAGACAGACAGTTCTTTTCCATAGGAAGGAAAGCCCAGAGCCCCAGTGCTCCTGGGGCTGATGAGAGGCAGCCCTCAACATGCCAAATTCAGTTGGACCTGTCAGGTGGTCCATGGGAGGCCAAGCCAGCCAGACCTTTTCCATGTCCCTTGGTTCTGCGGGGGCCCACAGCATCACAATTGTCTCCATGATTCCATGGGGCCTTGCAGTGCCACAATGCTCTCCATGGATCCACGGTGCCCTGAAGCATCACAGCGGCCCTTTGTCTCCACAAGGCTCTGTACTGCCACAATGGTCTCTTGGTTTCACAAAGCCGTGCTGCTTCATACCTATGGGCCCTATGGCACAATGTGGCCCAGCAGTGTCACAATGATGCCTGTGGTTCCACGAGGCCCCACAGTGTCACAATGGTCCCTTGGATCCATGGTGCCCTCCAGTGCCACAGTGATCCTTTGGTCACAATGGACTTCTGGTTCTATGAGGTCTCATACTCTCAGCAACAGTTCTGCAGTGTCACCACGGACCCTTTGTTCCATGAGGTTCTATAGTATAACATGGTCACCTTGGTTCCATGAGTTTCTGCAGTGTCACAATGGGCTCCTTGGTTCTGTGAGGCCCTGCAGTCACAATGCACCCACAGTTGCAGGAGGTTCCACAGCGTCACCATGGCCTCCTTGGATCTGCAGTATAACAATGGACCATTGGTTCCATGTGGCCCCACAGTGCCACAATGGCCCCTTGGTTCCATGAGGCCTTTCTCTGTCACAATGAACTTTAAGTTCCAAGAGGTTTCCCAGTGTCACAAGTGACCATAGGTTCCATATGGCCCCACTCTGACAAAATGGATTTTGATTCCATGCAGCCTCACAGTGTCAAAAGGCCCCTTTGTTCCCTGAGGTTCTATAGTGTCACATGGAACTCCTTGGTTCTGTGAGGCCCTGCTGTAACCAAATCTCCAAATTATCAGACTAAGTCTTCTTAACACTAATTTGGTGTTAAAATGGGCATCATTTTTTTTCAGATCTCAGGTCCAATGTGGGATAACTCCTAAGCTTACGTGGACACATCATTATACACATCCAGGTCTGCTCAGCATCAGAGACACCTTTCCCTTGTTTGTCCCCTTCTGTCATCACTGCCACCAGTGTTCTACTCTCACTGGAACCTGGGGACACTTTCTCAATCATATCCCTCAGTGGGACCCATTAAAACTTCAAGAAACTTTGGACTTTAAATCTCACTTTGAGTTCTTGACAAGTTTTTTGAGCACACTCTGAGGGACTGAGTCTTATGTAAACAGCACCAAAGCCCCGAGAGGGCCATTAAAGTCCTTGTGCTGTGTCTGTGCTGCTCACCTGGGCCAAGCTCCTGGCACAGAGGGCGATCCTGACAACCAAGAAGGGTTTGAAAAAGATATTTCTGCTGAGGAGCAGCTCCTCTCCCAGTACAGTAGGGTTGGGGCACTTCCTGCAGCCACCCCAGGCACAACAGAGAGGCACAGAGAGCTTCAATCAGTCAGGGCTGGGAAGATGCTCAGAAGTGGCTGGGGCAGAATCACTCTCAGCCCTTGACACAGGAAGCGTCTGGCTGCGGGACAATGAAGCTGCAGCTCCTGGAGTGATCTCCTAAAGCTGGAACAACCCAATGCCTACAGACTCTGTGAGTACATTCTCTGACTCTCTCTTGTGTAGAGCAGCCAGGGCTGCCCAGGGCTGTCCTGCAGAGCAGGGTCCTGCAGCCCAGGGCGCTGTGCTGGGGCAGGGACTCTGCTGCCAGCCAGGGACAGCTCTCAGCCAGCCCGGGGAGCTGCTCACAGCACAGGGGAACAAGGTCTGGGTGGAAGGAGACAGCTGCAAGGCTTGGAAGTGGTCTCCTTGCACGGTGAGAATGCTGCATTGTTCAGGGCAGCTCCCAGCATGATATTTAACTGCAGAACATTTCCAAGGAGATTATACAGGGAGCAGAGCAAGGGAGGGACTGCGTAAAAGGGAAAATCCTTCTTTTTTAATGACTGCTCTGGCTTGCCTGGATGGGAAAATGCACACTGAGATCCATCTCTCAGTTCAGGTTGAGAAAAAAAATATTCTCGCATCTGAATTAACCAGGCAGTGACAGAAATCAGGGCCCCTTTACAGGCAGCACCACTGTTGCTTTTCCAGCCTCCTCAGGGTTGCTGTGATGTTGCCATCAGAGCCTGCATAGCCAGAGCTGGCCCTGGGCAGTGCCCTGCGCTGGGAGGGGTCTGCAGGGCAGAGCTGAGCCCCCAGGACTTGGTTGGGCTCTGGCAGCACTGGCAGGGCCCAGCCCTGGACACAGGGAGCAGCTGCTGGCAGGGACAGATCCAGGCAGCAGAGCCCTGGGCAGGCAGTGGGGAAAAGTGCCAACAAGTTGGGCTGAGAATTTAAAGTTCTCTCTAAACCCAACTATTCCATGATTACTTTTCATACAGGTCCCCATGCCAAGACACAGCAAATGTCCAACAGCAGCTCCATCAGCCACTTCCTCCTGCTGCCATTGGCAGACACGCGGCAGCTGCAGCTCCTGCACTTCTGCCTCTTCCTGGGCATCTCCCTGGCTGCCCTCCTGGGCAACGGCCTCATCATCAGCGCCGTAGCCTGCGGCCACCACCTGCACACCCCCATGTTCTTCTTCCTGCTCAACCTGGCCCTCAGCGACCTGGGCTGCATCTGCACCACTGTGCCCAAAGCCATGCACAATTCCCTCTGGGACACCAGGAACATCTCCTATGCAGGATGTGTCATCCAGCTTTTTTTCTTTGTGTTTTTCATTTCAACAGAGCTTTCCCTCCTGACCATCATGTGCTACGACCGCTACGTGTCCATCTGCAAACCCCTGCACTACGGGACCCTCCTGGGCAGCAGAGCTTGTGCCCACATGGCAGCAGCTGCCTGGGCCAGTGGCTTTCTCAATGCTCTGCTGCACACAGCCAACACATTTTCCCTGCCCTTGTGCCATGGCAATGCCCTGGGCCAGTTCTTCTGTGAAATCCCACACATCCTCAAGCTCTCCTGCTCTAAATCCTACCTGAGGGAACTTGGGCTTCTTGCTGTTAGTGTGTGTTTAGCCTTTGGCTCATTTGTGTTCATTGTTTTCTCCTATGTGCAGATCTTCAGGGCCGTGCTGAGAATCCCCTCTGAGCAGGGACGGCACAAAGCCTTTTCCACCTGCCTCCCTCACCTGGCTGTGCTCTCCCTGTTCCTCAGCACAGCATTCTTTGCCTACCTGAAGCCCCCCTCCATGTCCTCCCCATCCCTGGATCTGGTGGTGTCAGTTCTGTACTCAGTGGTGCCTCCACTCCTGAATCCCCTCATCTACAGCCTGAGAAACCAGGAGCTCAAAGCTGCAGTGTGGACATTGATGACTAGAGGATTTCAGGAACATTAAACTGCTGGCTAATTTCTGCAAATCCCTTGTAATAAAAGTCATCTTTGATGGTTCCTATTGGTTTTAGTTGAGGGTTTTTTTTCCTTCCCTTTGTTTTAGTTTTTAATATTAGGCACAAAGAAATGTCATTATTAGTGCCCTTTCACATTTTTTCTCTCCAACTTCGCTGTGGCCACAGACTGTGTCAATGAGGGGTTGCCCTCTTGGCGGCATTATACAAAATAAAGGATCTCCAAGCAAAGTTTTCTCCAGAGATGCTCCTCTTGTTCCCTTCTCTGGAGCTGCAGCAGCAATGTCTGTGTGCAGAGCTGGGGCAGATCAGTGCTGGCACAGCAGCTGTGCCCAGCAGCAGCAGCACTTGGTGTTGCCAGTGCTGCTCCCGTGCCACTGCCCCGCTGCCCTCCTGCCCCTCGTGTTGCTGCAGGGCCTGAGTGCTCTCGGGGCCGGGCACAGCCCTGGGGGTGGCAGTGCCGGGGCTGCAGCAGGGACAGGCCATGGGCACTGCTGGGGCAGCGCTGACGCCTCAGGCCAGGGCCTGGGGGCTCCTTGAGGCTCCTTGGCCAGGCTCTCTCCACAACACTTGGCCAGGCCAATGCTGAGCAGAGAAAACCCCCGTGAGCAGCCCCAGGCTGGCCGTGGGCAGGCTGGGGGCAAACAGCATGGCTGGTGCTCTGCAAGGGCCCTGCAAGGGGGAGACCCTGGCAAGGAGCAGCAGAGCAGGGGCTGATCCATCCCCACTGCGCTGGACAGCCCAGGGCAGCGTCCCAGAGCGTCCTCATGCACCTGCCAACAACATCCCCCTCTGCAGCCCTGGCCTCTCCCCCAGCTCACACAGGTGCCGCATCCTTGCAGGCACAGCCACGGCAGCACTGGCTCAGGAGCCCCTGTTTGCACTGCACAGAGCAGGCGTCAGCACCCCATGGTGCTGCTGTGGGGAGATGGAGCTGAGTGAGCACAAATGCCATCAGCCCCTGGGGCCAGCAAGGGCTGGGGACGGGAGGGAAACCACTCAGGTTTGTCGTGGCCTCTGCAGTCAGCCAGAAAGTTTGTTCCCATGAGCTGTGAGTTTCTTCTCCTCCTGCAGACATTGTTTCTCAGAGCCAGGGCTGACTGGCAGCCACCCCAAAACTGCCATGAGCATTTCCTTGTGTTCACCTTTGCTGTTTTTTCTCTTTGCTCATCCAAATTTCTTCCTGTTGCCCATTTTTGTCCCATCCCCTGCAAACAACCCATCCCTGTTTGCCTTTCCTCTCTGGCCCCACTCCCCATTTCAGTTCCTGAGTTGGCACCATGGGAATTTCCCCTGGGAGCAGGATCATCCTACAAGTGCTTCAGGAATTGTCTGCAGGGTCCTGCAGTGCCTTGTGCTGCTCCCTTGCCAGAGGCACCACAGGCCAGGGGGGCACATCTGGGCTGGTGTGTCTGGCTGTGGGGCTCCCTGTTCTGGGCAGTGAGGAGGGGCTGGAGAGGCTCTGCAGGACTGACAGGATGGGCTTTGGGGCTGTGTGGAGAAGCTGAGGGACCTGTGCTGCTGGACCTTCTGAAGAGGAGGCCCAGGCTTCATCCTGCAGCTGCTCCAGGGGTGGTTTCAGAGAATCACTGAATCAGCAAGGCTGGAAAAACCTTGGAGATCATCAAGTCCAACCTGTGTCCTGACAACATCTTGTCTCCCTGAGCCTCCTCTTCTCCAAGATAAACATCCCCAGCTCCCTCAGCCGCTCCTCACAGGACTTGTGTTCCAGACCCCTCACCAGCCTTGTTGCCCTTCTCTGGACACGCTCCAGGCCCACCATGCCCTTTTTAAAAGATGGGCCAAGAATTTGACACAGCACTCGAGGTATGGCCTCACCAGTGCCGACTACATGTGAAGAATCACTGCCCTGGTCCTGCTGGCCACACCATTCCTAAACCAGGCCAGGTGCCATTGGCTTTCTTGACCATCTGGGCACACTGCTGGCTCATGTCCAGCCTGCTGTCCATCAGTGCCTCCAGGTTCCTTTCTTCCTGGCCACTGTCCAGCCATTCTGCACCCCAGCCTGTAGCACTGCAGGGGTTTGGTGGCCACAGTGCAGGACCCAGCACTTGTTAAACCTCACCATGTTGGATTTGAGCCCTGGATCCAGCCTGTCCAGATCCCTCTGCAGAGCCCTCCTACCCTCCAGCAGATCAACACTCCCAGCCAACTTGGTGTTACCACAGTTCCATGAGGCCCTGGAGTGTCACAATGGTCCCTATGATTCCATGAGGCCTCCCAGTGTCAGAATGTGCGTTTGATTCCATGGTACTTCTTGGTGTCATAAAGGCCCTTGGATCCTTGGTCCCCACAGTGTCACAATGTCCCTTTGGTTCCATGGCAGCCTGTGGTGTCACAGAGTCCCTTGGATCCTTGGGCCCCACAGTGGCACAATGGATCCCTGGTTCCATGAGGTCTCTCTGTGCAGCAATGCTCTCCTTGCTTCCACAGTGTCACAATTGCCTCTTTGTCCCAAGGGACACCACGGTGTCAAACATGTTTCCTTCATTCCAGGAGTCCCTGAGGAGCAGCACTGGCCCCTTGGTTCCATGGGGCCCTGCAGTGTCACAATGGCCCCATCATTACACGAGGTGCTGCTCTGTCACAATGCTCTGCGTGGTTCCA
Organism: Luscinia megarhynchos; assembly: GCA_034336665.1. Lineage (NCBI taxonomy): Eukaryota > Metazoa > Chordata > Aves > Passeriformes > Muscicapidae > Luscinia > Luscinia megarhynchos. Next base: position 97,272 of record JAPFBE010000113.1, on the reverse strand, counting down.
CGAGGCCCTGCAGTGTCACAGTGGCCTCTGGGTTCCATGAGGTTTCCAAGTGCCACCATGAATTCCTTGGTGCTGCAGTGTCACAATGGAGCCCTGGTTACACAAGATCCTGCAGTGTCACGAGGGACCCTTGGTTCCATGGGGCACCACAGTGTCACAATTGTTCCCTTAGTTCCAAGAGTCCTTGCAGTGGAACAATGGCCCCTTGAATCCACTGGGCCCCAGGCTCTCACAAGGCTCTCCTTGGTTCTGCAAAGGCACAATGGCCCCTTGGTTCCACAAGGCCCTGCAGTGTCACAGTGACCTCTGTGGTTCCACAAGGACCCAGTGTCACAATGGACTCCTGGTTCCATGTAGCCCCACAGTGTCACAGTGGCCCCTTGGCTCTGTGGTGCCATGTCGTACACAGTGTCACTATGGTCCTCTCGGTTCCACAAGGCCCCACAGTGTCACAATGGCCCCTTGCTTCCCCAGGGCCCTGCAGTGCCACAATTCTCACAGAATCACCCAGGCTGGAAAAGATCTTTAAGAGCATCAAGTCCAACCTGTGACCTAACATCACCTTGTCACCTAGACCATGGGACTCAGTGCCATATCCAGTCTATCCTGGAATATTTCCAGGGACAGTGACTCACTCACCTCCCTGGGCAGCCCACTGCAATGCACAATCACCCGTTTTGTGAAGAATATTTCCTAATGTCCAGCCTAATCCTCCTCTGGCGCATTCCCTTGGAAAAGAGCCTGACCCCCCCAGCTGCACTCTCCTCTCAGGGAGTTGTAGAGAGTGATGAGGTCTCTCCCCTGAGCCTCCTCTTCTCCAGGATAAACATCCCCAGCTCCCTCAGCTGCTCCTCACAGCACTTGTGTTCCAGGCCCCTCATCAGCGTTGTTATCCTTCTCTGGACATGCTCCAGCCCCTCCATGTCCTTCCTAAATTGGGGGGTCCAGAACTGGGCACAGCACTCGAGGTGCTGCCCAACCAGTGCCGAGCACAGGGGAAGAATCACTGCCCTGGTCCTGCTGGCCACACCATTCCTGATCCATAGGAGTTCAAGGGGTTGGATAAGGGAAATGGTGGGGAGGGAGTAGGGACAAAGTGTTATTGATGGTCATTCTTCAAGGGTCTTGATTTTCATATCTATTCAGACTGCACTAGAAAGTGCTGGGGGTCAATATCAGTTGGACATTGCTGATATCCATCTATAAAGAAGATAAGAAAACTTAACAGGACAAAACTGTTCTCTCTGTATTGTTTTCAATATAGTATATTCACTTGGAATACACTTCTGAAATCTGTCTAATGAACCACAGAAGAATTGAAAACTGAAATTATTCCCAGGGGCTTTTTTTGTTCCGATGTTTTCAACAAATGTTTATGAGCCACTGAATGTCACTGAATTTCTCAACTGAAGAGCTCAAGAAAAAAGAGGCCTCTGGAGTAGTAAAATTCACCAGCATCCTCCAAGTTGCTGAGGATCCATCCTCATTAGAGCAGGAATGAACAGAAATGGGCACAGCTTTGTGGCTGCCCCAGCTCTGGGATGGGCCCTGGGCCTGGAGCAGGAGCAGCTCTGGAGGGCCCCAAGGCCGGGGCTGTTGTGCTGGCCTGGGGCAGATGGGATGGCAGCAGGAGCTGCAGAGCTCTCAGGAGCTCAGGGAGAGGGGAGCAGGGCACACAGGGAGCCTCCTTTTGCCTTGGCCAAGCACCTTCCTAATGACCACCCCTAAGGGCTACACCAACTGACCACACCCCACTGACCACACCCCACTGACCACCCAACTGACCACACTGCCACTGACCAAAACCACGGACCATCTCCTACTGACAACTCCATATGGCTACACCAACTGATCACACCTCACATACTGACCACACCCAGTAAACACACTCACAGACCACCTCTGCATACCACACCTCAATGACCGTAACCCACTGATCACACCCACTGACCACAACCAGTGCCCACAACCAGTGACCACACCCTATTGACCACAACAACTGACTGCACCCACTGACCACACCATTTGCCAAGACACCAATGCCCACACCCACTGACTACATCCCACCGAGTTCTCCCACTGACCACCCTCACTGACTGCACCCACTGACCACACTCACTGGCCACACCCACTGACTGCAGGCACTGGCCACACGCTACTCACTGCCCAAATGACCATACCTCCACTGAGGACGTCTCACTGAGCACACCAACAGACCACACCCCAATGACCCCCAAACTGACCATACCCCAACTGACCACCCCCACTGACCATAACCACTGACCACACTCCACTGACAAACCAACTGACCATACCTTCACTGATTACTCCCACTGGCCGCACCAACAACATCCCCTGACCACCCAACTGACCACCCCCACCCGACTACCGAATTGACCACTGACCACAATCCACTGACCACCCAACTAACCGCACCATGACTGACCACATGCCACTGAGCACACCCAATGACCACACCAACTTACCACACCCTCACTGACCACACTCATTGACCACATCCACTGACCATCCCAATGACCATGCCCACTGACTGCACCCACTGACCATACCAACTGACCACACACCACTGACCACCCCCAGTAACTGCAAAAACTGGCCACATCCACTGACCACACCTACTGACCACATCCACTGACTGCCTCAATGACCACACACACTGACTGCATCCACTGAACACCCTCACTTCCAGGCCACCAATGCCCACACCCCACTTCCCATTCCCACTGATGGTACCCACTGACCAAACACAATGACCACCCCACTGACCCAACCACTGACCGTACCCTTGTCCCACACACTGTCCAGCCCCCACTGACCACCCCCACTGACCACATCCTCTGACCACTCTACCACTGACCACAACTATTGACTACCCTGCAGACTACCCTTAATGACCACATCCTTTGACCACACCCCACTGACCACTGACACTGACTGCACCCCATTGACCACTACACATGACCACACCAACTGACTACCCAACTGACCACACCCAGTTACCACCCCCACTGACCTCATAACTGACCACATCCACTGACCACAGCTACTGATCACATCCACTGACCACTGACACTGACTGCACCCATTGACCACTACACATGACCACACCAACTGACTACCCAACTGACCACACCCAGTTACCACCCCCACTGACCTCGTAACTGACCACATCCACTGACCACAGCTACTGATCACATCCCACTGTCCACAATGCCCACACCCCACTGACCACACCCGATGAGAACCCAGCTGACCTCACCACCACTGACCACAACCACTGACCACACAGACCGGCCGCACCCATTGCCAATACTCCAATGCTCACACCCCCACTAACCACACCTACTGACAACACCCCCACTGCCCACATCCACACACCACTCCTTCTGACCACACTCACAGCCCACACCCACTGACCACTCTGCGCTTCTCACACCCACTGACCACCACCATTCACCACAACCACTGACCACTCTCCACTGCTCACAAAGCACTGACCCCACTGACCACCAACACTGACCACACCCCAGTGACTTTCAAAGTGACTGCACTCACTGACCACACCCACTGACTACACCCCACTTACCACCCAACTGACCATACCTCCACTGAGCACACCCACTGAACACATCCACTCACCCCATCCACTGACCACACTCCCACTCATCACACCGACTGACCACCCGACTGACCACACCCCCAGTGACTACAACCACTGACCACACCCGATGCCCACACCCACTTCCCACACCCACTGACCACACCTCACCAACCACTTCCACTCACCACACCTACTGGCCATACTCACTTCCCACCCCAATGACCATAACCACTGACCACACTTCACTCCCCTCCTTAATGACCACACTTACTGGCAACACCCACTTACCACATCTCACTGACCACTGCAATGACCATGGCCCACTGACCTCACCCACTGACCAAACCACGGAAAACACCCCACTGACCAAACCACTGACCACACCCCCACTGACCACCCAACTGAACACTCCAACTGACCACACTCCAACTGACCACACCTATTACATCAATTAAGTTTGTGGTAGGAGACAGAGACGACACAAACCCTCAGTGATCCATATGACAAAAGCTTTCTTTATTGTTTGGGACCCTTCTTAAATTGAGGGTTTGAATGTCCTGGATATACACGTGATTGGTTGGGTTCTTAACACATCCATGTCCTTGGCCAATGATGAATTTGCATTTAGGGTTCAACGCATTGGCTGGGATCCTTTGTATGTGTTCAAATCCATCTGATCATTGCTCACCCAGGGACCCGTTTACTTCTAGGCTGGTGTGATGGTTTGTAAAGATTCCCTGAAATTTTTCTCTGCCAGCACCTGGGCAGCCTCCCGTGGACCTGACAAGGACCAACTGGTGTCTGATTTTTATTACTGAAACACTGTTACACTAACACCAACCAGTGATTTATGCACAGAATCATGAACGGGACAGGGCTGCTGTGGAATGTGTCTCAAGTTGCTTTATTATTATTTTTTCTTTCCTCCCAAGCATCAGTCTCATTACAAGGTTGGGACAGCGGGAAGATGCCAGCAGCTCACGTTCTCAGCAACAGCCAGAGAACGTGATGTTACAATGCACTTTGAAAGTTTTTTGACCAATCACAAAAAGCAAAAGCATATTGACATATTGATGGATATTGACATATCCATCCAATCACTAAAAGTACACGCACCTTTGGTTAAAACAATGCTTGCTTATTTTGAATACAATACCTACTTGTAAGCCTTAAAATACAATGCACAGAGCTCCATGATTAAGCTTAGACCTTCCTAATATCTTCCTAGATATACTTTTCTGCAGCTTAGAGAGTTATTCTAGCCAAGCGTTAATACACAGACCATTGCTCTATTTTGTCCTTTCTTTCTATATGTCGAATAACTTTTCTGGTGACATGCCTTATGCTTTCCGCTTAGCTCTAATTGCAGTTCTGTTGTCTCTGAGGCCTGCTTTTGCAGCTTTCCCAAAACCTTCTGATTTTAAGGATTCCCACATTACACCAATGAGAAAGGTTCTTTGTGAAACACACATGTAAAGAAGAAAAAACGTTGGGAAAGTTATCTTTCCCTTCTGGCCTCAGTACATGTAACACTGGCCCAGGCCCCTCCGCGCAGCCCGCAGGGCCAGGGCCGGGCTCTGACTCTGGGCCCCATTTTCAGTGGAGCCCTCGAAAGAAAGGAGGAGGGGAGGCCCACACGGCTGCTAAGATCTTAGTTCCCCCTCCCCTGGTGTGGCCAGGGAGCCCGCGGCTGAGCAGAACATGGAGCTGACATTCAAACCCTGCCCTGCCGCCGGTGCATGGGGCCTCCCCCCTGGAAGAGCGGCTCCGGGCGGCCGGGCCCTCCTGGGCAGCGCGGCCTGGGGCAGACACAGCTGGGCCCGTTCGGCAAGGGACTCACCCTTTGTCTGCCGGGCAGGGGAAGGGAAACCCATCAGCCTGGGCTGGAATTGAATGCAGCAAACTCCAGAAAACAGCCATGGAGGCAGAACAAACACCACCGCTTTCTGGCTGGGCCCTTATGATCCCAGCCCGGCCCAGCCTTGAAAGACTCTTTATCGGAAATAGCTCCAGGGCCGCCACCTGGAAGAAATCACAAAAGCAGCTGCTGCCTGGGCAAGGTATTAACTCTTTCACTGCCCAGAATGAGACTTTGCAGACACTTTGTTCTCCCTCCTGAGTGAAAGAAGAGGACCAAAATGAAGATATGCACAGAAAACAACATGAAAACAGCAAGGTCAGACAAAGGGAAGAGTCAGGTCCGGCTGGGCTCGGGTGCTGAGCACAGGGCTGAGCACACAGAGATGGTTTTGTTCTTGCTGAGCCTGCCCAGAGCCAAGGCCTTTCCTGCCCCTCGTCCAGCCATGCTGGGGAGGGGCTGAGGGTGCAGGAGAGGTTGGGAGTGGACACAGCCAGGACAGGTGACCCCAACTGACCCCGGGATATCCCAGACCATGGCACATCATGCTCAGTGTATAAAGTGGGGAAAGAAGGCAGGAATTGAGGGGACATTTGGAGTGATGGTGTTTGTCTTCCAAGCTAACAAGCAGGATGAGACTCAGTTTCACCAGTGGGCAGGGTCAGCACCAAAGACACAGACACCAACTGAAGGAATTGTGTAATTTATATAACACAAAACTGCAAAGAATCACACAAGGAGAATCTCAGCAAAGCACATAATCGTTAGCAAAGAATTACAAAAGGAGAAGCTCAGCAATGCACCCAATCATCACTACCAAAGATTGCCCACAGTGATTTAGAAAGATCCATCACCAGTTATCCCCAGACTTTGCCATCACCCAGATGCACACATCAGCTGGGGGAAGCTGTCACAGCCAAGGACTGCAGAGCCACTCCCGGACACTGGGAATTCCTGCAGCTGCCTCCAGCCACACGTGAGGCTTCCAACCCCGCTGTGAGAGGGCCCAGCTCTGACAGTGTTGAATAAAGAATCTGACAGCACTTCTAGTGCAGGAACATTGGTTTAACTCTCCTGTTTGGTTTCTCCCAAAGCCTGGCCAGGGCTCAAGGAGGAACTAAGGGAGTTGACTTTGACCAAATACCCCCAAACAAAGACTGATGGGATCTTGTTTGGTTTCTAAACACAGAAAGGTAAATCAATGTTTCACCAATGCAGAGATACACAGATCATATTGCTAAAAATGCCTCATTAGTGAGCAGGTAACAATATAACATTTGGTTGGAAGGTTCATCTAGAGGTCAGCTTTGGCTCAGGGCCTGGTGCTCAGGCCTTGGTACTTCAATCAGGGCTTTGACCAAGGCATGAACTACAACCTTCATAACAATTCTTTCAATACTTGAGTCTTAGATTTAGGTATTAGGCATAAAGGCATCGCCTCTTGTTCTTCAATTAAGTGCTGTTCAAGTTCATTACTCAGAGCTGTAAGTCACATTCCTTCTAAAACATGCCTAATTAGTTGTATTCTCTGTTGTTTATCAAATCCCCACTTTTTCTTGAGACTGTGCCTCTTTTTAGACAAGTCTCAATACTCCATTTCCCAGCACAAAGTGTCACAACAACTCTAACACAGAATCATAACACACCAAGTGCTCACACTGCAATGATTGCAGTGACTGCCACAAATGCATTTCACAGCAGCCTCCAATTTGGCAGCCATGAAGCCAATCTCACCAAAAAGAATTTTCTTCTTTCTGTTACTCTTCTACTGCTCTTTCTATCGAGGTGATTCCTGACTGTTGGACTTCAAACTCATCACTGACAGAACACTCCTGTCCCATGATAGCCCAGGCTCCTCCTTGGCCAGCAAGCAGATAATCCAAGGCCAGGCAGTTCTGTAGAGCCCCATTTGTGTTTGTTGGAGCTCACAGGATGTGCTATTGGATATTTTCACAGTATAATTTTCTACTTCTTCTAATAATCAATGCAGCTCATTAATGTAAACTCCACTGGACGAGGCAGAGCACATGGGGCACAGGGTGAACCAAAGTCTTTGGCTTTCTGAGACCAAAGGCACTCTTTAGGGGGAAAATGTTCTCTCAGCCCTAACTCTTCCTGGTGGTTGTTGCTGAAGCACCCTCAAGGGAGGCATCAGCATTGCCTGGAAACAGGACCCAAACCATCCTTTAGGAAGCCATTTACAGGCATTGTTTCTGCACATCCAGCAGCTCCCATTCCCAGTACCAAAGGTCTGATTTCCCATTTCCCACTGTGGGCTGCTGATGGATCCAGGGCTCCTCCCTGTGCTCCTCTTGTGTCCTGGTGCCTTTGGGCCAGAGGAGTTTCACAGTGGCCCTGCAGCTGGGAGTGCTGTAACACTGACCCTGACCAGCTCCAGCACCCCGAGTTCTATTGACATTGGGAGTGAGGGTAAAGCACAGAAATCCTTTCACACTGTGGCCTCTAACAGGATTCAGTTTCTACTGAAGAGAAATCTTAGTGAATCCTGTAAAACTGATAACTGTATTCCTTTGTTCCACAGCACAGTTTTCTGTAACTGTCCCTGCACTGACTCTGTTAGGAGTCAGAGCCCACTGACAGAGGTCTGCCACCCCACAGGGAACCCCACTCCTCCCAACATCAGTTGAGAACATACCCAGCAATTAGCTACATTGAGTATTTTGGCTACTTCACTCTTTAAATTTTCAGAATAATTTCATGACTAATCCTTGGTGAAACTCTAGAGGCGTTTCTGGTGAACAAGATTCTGGCTGACTCTCAAGATAGAACTTACAGACATAAGCAGTACTTTAGGGACAAGGTTACTCATTCTTTTTCCTCAGTCTCATCCGGGTTAGGAGCAATAATTCCATTGTCCATGGAGCTGGTGTCTTTTTAATTTCAGAATAATGTCCCCAAGGTCCTTTGCTGTTCAGCTGTACTGCGCTGTCTGTGGGTGACAAGGCTTGGTGGGTCCTTTCCCCTCCGGCTGGAGACGTGCCTGGTCCCAGTCCCTGAGGGAACCCAGGCTCCTGGTTGGAATTCGTGTGGAAGTCCCTCAGTGTCACATCAGCCTTCACATGGAGCTGCGTGGATCAGAGCATTTTCCAAAGAGATGTTGGGGCAAACAGGGAGATTGGTCTGGCAGGATCTGTAAAACAATATCCCATAACATCCACTTGTTCTCACATAGACACTCGGCTGCAGGGACATATTCCCATCGCTCCTGGCCAGGTTTCAGGGTTCAAACAGTGCTGTCTTTCCCCAGAGCTGTTCCTTCAGCTGGCTCGGGAGGGCCATTTGGCCTCTGCACCCACACTTTGCCTCCATTACTAGGGCTCCTGGATCCAAACGCTTTATCTCCACAAACAGTGCTGATTTGAGGTGGGTCTCCTTTTCTCACTACTGTTTTTAAAACTTAAATATCGATAATTGTGCTACTGTGTCATAGGGCTAAATAATCCAATCTTGTTCACTATTGTGTAAAAGGATTACTTTGATTTCTCCTTGACAATCTGCATCAATTACTTTTCCCGTGACATGAACACTTTGCAAAGCCAAGCTCCAGTGAGCAGTTCCCCAACCAAAGTGTCCTGGAGTAATCAGAATTCCTCTTTCTGCATTGAAAACTCTCATTTGCTTCTGATTCATCCTGATGAATTCCACTGCATCCAAGTCCACCTCTGCAGCCTCTGGGGGGGCCCTGTCAGGGGCCATTGCACGCAGAACAATTTCCCAGCAAGTCCAAGTCTCACTGGCCATGGCTGTATTTGCAAACTGGGTGCAGCCATGCACATCCAGGGGCTTTCCATTTCCCTGTGGGCAAATTGTTAAGGGTATGGAGCACATCTGGGAGATGGGTTTTCCATCAGGACAGGCTCTCATCTCTTCATTTTTTCAACTGTTCTTTTAACAAACATTCATCTGTTCAACCAATCCTGCAGTTTGTGGATAGTCTGGTATATGAAAAACCCAGCAATCTTCATCACCATGTTTTCCACAGTAACAGATAACACATTCCACATCACAGTATCAGCAAACCCCATTAAAACAGCCCACTTCATCCCTTCCTACTTTATTCATTATAAATAATCTCACAAAGTTTACCATGACCTTTATATCCTTGTTAATGCTTTTCTCTAGGGTATTTAGTGTTACATCCCTGAGCAACCAAAGCTAACACATTAATATTGTCAGCATTATTTCACATTATTATTATTATTTACTTTATCTACAAATAAAAATATTATTTGATTATATTTGATACATATATCTATCTATATATATAAAATATCATTATTATTTCAATAGTACAAAGAAATTCAAACTCAAGATTAAAAATTCTTCTGTGGCTCCATGTGGGAATGTTCCAACAAAAACTGTTCCTTCGGTTGGTGCTGTGTCCAGTATGCTGTTAACAAAATCCATCCTCATCATCCCAAACCCACAAGTTCTCTTCCTTTTTCCATATGCAATTTTTGGATGCATTTTAAGACATCCAGTGGTTCAGCCTCTTTTAACTGACTGCTCCACTGCTCACACAGTGCTCTGACCTCAGCCCACTGCAGAGACAGCGAACTCTGGGATAGGGCTTTGCATCCAGGAATTTTGGATGGGCCTGATTCCTTACACTGACATTTAAAAAGTGACATTTTGTTGTGATCCAGCCAGACGAAGCCAATTTGCTTTTACCAGTGGGCAAGGTCAGCACCAAAGACACAGACACCAACTGAAGGAATTGTGTAATTTTCTGAAGTTCAAAGCAACAAAGAATCACAAAAGGAGAAGCTCAGCAATGCACCCAATCATCACTACCAAAAATTGCCCATAATGATTTAGAAAGATCTATCACCAGTTATCCCCAGACTTTACCATCACCCAGATGCACACATCAGCTGGGGGAAGCTGTCACAGCCAAGGACTGCAGAGCCACTCCCGGACACTGGGAATTCCTGCAGGTGCCTCCAGCCACACGTGAGGCTTCCAACCCTGCTGTGAGAGGGCCCAGCTCTGACAGTGCTGAATAAACAAACTGACAGCACTTCTAGTGCAGGAACAGCTGGTTTCATTCTCCTCTTGGGTTCCTCCCAAAGCCTGGCCAGGGCTCAAGGAGGAACCAAGGGAGATGACTTTGATCATACACCCTCAAACAAGGCATGTTGGATTCCATGGCCTTGTTCAGCTTCTAAATACAGAAAGGTCAATCCATGTTTCACTAATGAGTGCACACATCTATCAGAGTGCTAATGACCATGCATATTTCGTTAATGAGTGGATACAAAGATAACCTTTGGTTGGAAGGTTCATCCAGAGGTCACCTTTGGCTCAGGGCCTGTAGTTCAGCCCTTAGTCAGGGCCTCTTGTCCAGGCTTTGGTACTTTAGGGATGTGATCTAGTGGTGGGCTTGACAGTGCTGGGTGAACAGCAGGACTTTCCCAAAGAAAAGATTCTGTAATTCCAGGATTCCATCTGCTGGGCTCAGTTAGGTCCATGTTGGCAGCACTACTTTGGTCAAAAAGCTCCCTCTTGCTCAGCTCTTGTGGCCTAAGGCTTCAGCTCTTTTAGCTCCTGGTGCTAAGCTGCTCATGCTGGACCAGATGACTCGCAGAGAAGAATACAGTTTATCCAATTCCTTCTGGGACACTGAGAGGGGAGGGTGTGGAACCAGGAGCATTGTTTGGTGTCGCCTCCTCCCTTCTCTTCACACCTTTCAGCACTTTGAACCAGCCAAGAGCTTTCTCCAAGGGTGCAGTGAAGCAGCTGTTCCTGCTTCCAGCTCTGGCTCTTCCCAGTCTCTGACCTTGACTGGTTTTGTCCCTCTTGCTGTGCTCTCTGTTTCCCCTGTGCTCAGTGGCTGCTGCCCAGGGCTGTGGAACTGGCACAAATCAAGGGCTCCAGCCCCTCCTTTCTCTGCCCTTGCAGCTGCCTGCTCACAGCAGCCTTTTCCATCTGGAAGCTCCACATGGACAGGGAGTCCCCACCTCTGTTCCCTGCACAACCTCCAGGAGCCCAGGGCTGCCATCTCAAGTCCCTGCTGGCACTGGGGGCTCCCAGGTGCCCCAGGCTGCTGTGACACCACTGCACACGGGAGGGAACAGTGGCAGGGTCTGTGTTGAAAGTCAGGTCCGCGTGCTCCTGCTGCTGCTGCTGCTGTGGGGGTCATTTGTCCAGCCCTGCCCCAGAGTCAGGGATCAGATCCAGGCACTGCTGCTGCTTCCTTGGGATCAGCCACAGTTTGGGTGTTGCTGTCAGTGCCAGCAGAAGCGGTGGCTGGAGCAGTGGGTGCTGACAGTGCCCCAAGCCCCAGGGCCAGAGGGGTCCCTGGCCTGGGAGGGAATTGTCCCTTGTTCTCCCTGTGCCCCACACAGAGCTGGGCTGGGCACAAGTGGGGCAGCACAGCAAACAAGGAGGCTGCGAGTCTCTTCCAGCCCTCTCTGCTCAGAGTTTGGCCCTTGGAGCTGCAGGTGGGCAAAGGCAGCTGCTCCTGGTCCCTCTGTGTGTCCCCATGTTCAGCAGTGCTGCTCCATCAGTCTGTGCCCAGCAATGGGGAAAAGCCTCAGCCCTGCAGGGCCAGGAGCTGCCGGGCTCTGCCTGAGCGGCTCAGCCAGCGGGAAGGAGCTGCTCCACACGGGAACCAGGAGCCAAGGACACTCCTTTTTTATGGCATGTTTTCTGTTTTAAGGAAAAGAAAAGAAAAAATAAAAGGAAAAACCACAGGAAAAATGTGAAAGATAAAAACAAAATGAAGGTGTTACTGAAAAATAGTTCATACCTTTGGATAAAGGGGTAACTGATTTTTTTAAAACAAGAACTAAGTTATTTACTTTGTAAATGTGCTGATGGCATGGGTCCATCTTACTGACCTCAGCAGACGTCTTCAAACAATTTTGGGGTTTATTTCCAATATTGTTATTTTAAATTGTGGTTGAAGCAAGAGGAAATTACTTTGTGCCCTGCCAGCTTCAAGCAGGACTGGGAATCTAAACTCTGTCAACCCCCAAATCCTTTAGAAGATGCCCTTCCTTCTCACCCTTCAAATGAGGTGCACATTTCCTTTAAATTGTCAGTGATTTCTTAAAGATGGAAAGTCCCACTTACAGCATTTTGCTCTGGTTTGGAAGTGCAGAAGGGCAATTCTCCATCCATCAGCTCCACGCTGCACTGCCTTAGGAACACCGCTCAGCTCGCCAGCATGCCGGACATGCTGGAACCAGTACGAGCTGGAGTCCAAGGCAGGAAGGTGGTATGCCACCATTGACATTGCCAATGCATTTTTCTCCATTCCTCTGGCAGCAGAGTGCAGGCCTCAGTTTGCTTTCACCTGGAGGAGTGTGCAGTACACCTGGAACCGACTGGCCCAGGGGTGAAAACACAGCCCCACCATCTGCCACGGACTGATCCAGGCTGCATTAGAAAAGGGCGAAATTCCCGAACATCTACAGTACATTGATGGCACCCTTGTGTGGGGGAACACAGCAAGGAAGGTATTTGAGAAAGGACAGAAGATCATACAAATTTTGCTGGGAGCCAGCTTCACCATCAAATAAAGCAAAGCCAAAGGTCCTGTTCGAGAGATCCGGTTCCTGGGAGTGAAGTGGCAAGATGGACAGTGTCAGATTCCCACTGAGGTCATCAAATAAGATCACTGCAATGTCTCCACCAACAAGCAAGAAGGAAAAACAAGCTTTCCTAGGTGCCATAGGCTTTTGGACAATGCACATCCCTGAGTACAGCAAGATTGTGAGCCCTCTCTACCTGGTCACCCACAAGAACAACGATTTCCACTGGGACCCTGAACCACAGCAAGCCTTTGCCCAGGAGATTGCTCATGCGGTAACCCTTGGCCCAGTCAGGACGGGACCAGAGGTAAAGAATGTGCTCTATTCTGCAGCCGGGAACCATGGTCTGTCCTGGAGCCTTTGGCAGAAGGTGCCTGGTAAGACTCGAGGCTTACCCCTGAGATTAGGGAGCCAAAGATACAGAGGGTCCAAAACCAACTGCACTCCAACAGAGAAGAAGATCTTGGCTGCCTATGAAGGAGTTCAAACTGCCTCAGAGGTGATTGGCATGGAAGCACAACTCCTCTTGGCACACAGACTGCCAGTGCTGAGGTGGATGTTCAAAGCAAAGGTTCCCTCTCCCCACCATGCCACCAATGCTGCATGGAGCAATTGGATTGCCCTCATCACACAGCACACCCATATTGGAAACCAAATTACTCTGGGATTTTGGAAATAATTACAAACTGTCCAGAAAATGAAAATTCTGGTCTCACTGACAAAGAGGAGCAGGAAGAAGTGACCCAGGCTGAAGAAGCCCCACCAGATAACCAACTGCCAGCAGACGAAACACACGACTCTCTTTTCAATGACGTTTCCTGTCACATTGTGGGGATGAACCAGAAGTAATAAGCAGTCCTATGGAGCCCCACATAACAGGTTGCACAAGCTACCAAAGGAGAAGGTGGATCAAGTCAACTTGCTGAACTCAAAGCTGTTCAGCTGGCCTTGGACATTGTTGAAAGAGAGAAGCGGCCAAAGCTCTACCTTTATACCAATTCATGGATGGTAGCCAGTGCTCTGTGGGGGTGGCTGGAACAGTGAAAAAAGGCTAACTGGCAAAGTAGAGGAAAACCAATCTAGGCTGCTGATGAGTAGAAAGACATTGCCACTCGGGTAGAGAAGCTACCTGTGAAAGTCCGTCATGTGGATGCCCATGTTCTCGAGTCAGGCTAATGAAGAACATTGACACAACGAGCAGGTAGATCAGGCTGCAAAGACAGAATTGTCAATAATACACTTAGATTGGCAACACAAGGGAGAATTGTTCCTGGCTCGATGGACCCATGATGTCTCAGGTCATCAGGGCAGAGATGCCACCTATAATTGGGCACGAGACTGTAGGGGTGGATCTAACCATGGACAGCATCTCTCAGGTTATCCATGACTGTGAGACATGTGCTGCCATCTAGCAAGCCAAGCTGGTGAAGCCCCTCTGGTATGGGGGGGCGATGGTCTAAATATAAGATTGACTACATCACACTGCCTCAAACCTGCCAAGGCAACCACTATGTGCTGGAAGTGGTGGAAGCCATCACTGGATGTTTGGAGACCTACCCTGTGCCCCACGCCACTGCTTGAAACATCATCCCGGGTCTTGAAAAGCAAGTCCTGTGGAGGCATGGCACCCCTAGAGAGAACTGAGTCAGACAATGGAACTCATTTCAAGAATAGCCTTATAAGCACCTGAGCGAGAGAACACGGCATTGAGTGGGTGTACCATATTACTCACGATGCACCAATGGCTGGGAAAGTTGCCCAGTGCAATGGCCTGCTTAAAACCACCTTGAAGGCAGTGGGTGGGGGGACTTTCAAGAACTGGGAGATTAATTTACTGAAGGCCACATGGTTACTGAACACCTGAGGCTCCACTAACCGAGCAATCTGTGCCCTTGGGAACACCAGATGGAGAAAACTTTCCAGTGGTACACCTGAGAGGTATGCTAGGAAAAACTGTTTGGGTGAACTCTGCCTCCAGCAAAGGCAATCCCATCCGTTGGAGGAGGAAGGCCGCTGCTGTTACCCCCACCCCCTGCCATCCCAACTCGAGCAGCTGCCTCTTCTGTTGTTGGATCCCTGCACTGCTGCCTTCTCACTTCAGACTGCTAACTCCAGGTGTCCTGTTGGAGCACCAGGACCAATGCTGTGCACAAAGTCTCTCCTCCATCCCTTTCCCACCTGGGGACACCACTGCCATCACCCCCAGCACCCCTGCAGCTGCGTGCAGGACCTGCCCCTGTCCACCACCGGTAACTGCAGCACAGGGGAAGGGTGCTGTGGCCGAAGAAGGCCTGGAACTGAGTTACTGTTCTGTTTGTTCTTAATTTCATACTTATTGTTGTTTTGCTTATCTTGTTAGATATACTAGTGAAGAACTGTTATTCCTATCCCCATATCTTCACCTGAGAGCCATAAAATTTCAAAATTATATTAATTCAGGGGGAGGGGTTTATGAGTTCCATTTAAGGGAAGGCCCTGCTCTTCCCTAGAACTTCAATCTTATTTTTTCAATCTGGAGAACGAGGAGCTGGGGGATCTGAACACCGGCAAGTGACAGGGTGACACCAGCCTTCCAGGGCCATTATGGGGCTGGGGACAGCAGGGCAGGGACATGGCATCCCCTGAGGACTCACCAGCGAGGCCAAGGTGCTGGACCGAAGGAGAAGGGACAGGGAAGAGTGGGTGGCCTGCAGGGACAGCAGCACCTGAGGACCTGCTGTGGTGTCTGTCCCCAGTCTGTCCCCACAGGAACACTGGTGTAGCATGGAGGATTTTGAGGACAGGGACAGCTCGGTCACCCTGGGCTGAGGCAGGACATGGGGACACTGTGGACACCCCATGTATGCACAGGTCACCGCCCTACAGCACCTGTCCCCACAGTCACATCCCCATGGCCCTGTGCCTGTGATCCCATTCCCATGGCACCTGTCCCCATGCCCCATCTGCATGGGACGTGGTCCTTGTCCCTATCCCTGCATCCCTGTCTCCCTGTCCCTGTCTGAACAGCTGCCCCAGTCCCCAAGGGTTCCTTTTGCCACATCATGTCAATCCCCTGTTCCCATCCCCACATCCCAGTTCCCTGTTCCTCTTCCCTGTTCCTATCCCCACGGCCACCCCACAACTCTGGTCACACTGGGCTCCATGTCCCATGCCCTGGCTCTGCTGGCCTTTGGGGGACCTCAGGGACCACAGCCCCCTGGGGCCCCTCCCACTGCTCTCTGCCTCACCAGGGCCCATCCCCAGGGGTGTCAGGCCCTGTGCCGGGGCACTCACCCCAAGGAGCAGTGCCACCTTCCCGGTCATCCCGGTGTCCCTGGCCATGGGGCACTGGCTGTCACTCGCTGCTGTGGCCACCTGTCCCCTGGCTGGCAGCTCTTTGGATGAAGGAACAGGAAGCGAGGTCAGGTCTCGTCCTCATTGAGTTGGTGGCCCTTGGTGTGGCAGGGTGGCCACAAACTGGGGACAGGCTGTTGGCAGGGATGGGGGGCAGGCTGGGGACAGGCTGGGGGACAAGGCTGCGTGACGCAAGGTGAGACATGGCCTACCCAGGAGTGGGAGGGTTCAGAGGGTGTGGGGAGCCAGGGATGGGTGTCTGGGGAATGTGATTTTCCAGGGAATGGGGACTCAGGGCAATGGGAATCCTGAGGAGAGGGAGTCACCAGGGATGGGTGTGCAATATGAATTGGGGTTCTCAAGCTGGAGGGATTCAGAGATGGGAGTCCCAGGGATTTGAGGTTATGGATGAGGGTAAGGGATGAAGGTCCTGGGGGAATGGAGGTGCCTGGGGGAAGTGGAGTGTCCTGTGGGAATGAAGGTTGTGGGGGGAATGGGGATTGTAGGGGCTGGAATTTGGGGGGAGAGGGTTTCTTGGAAATGAGGGGTCCTGGGCCGTGGAGATCCTGGGGAAATGGTAGTCTTGGTGAAACACTAATCTTAGAAAATTAGGATTTTAGTTACCTTGCTGAAAACAATTACAAGTTAGAAGGGCGTATTTATCTGAAACTTAAATAATTGATTGTCTGTCATTTCATGTTTGCTCAGCTGTACTTACAGCGGGAAAAGACAAAACTAGTGAGCAGATCCAAAGGAACATAGACAATGCAACCAGAAACCCATTCTTTGGAAAATTGGACTATCCCCAGAAATCATTTGTGTTGTCAGTGATAGAAAAGCTCAAGAGTTTAGAGTGAGGAAGACTTGCCTTACTTCCTCCTTTTAAGACCCTTCCCCACAAAAACAACCCCAGACTTAATTTAAGAAGTCAATCATGCATGCCTTAATAGCTATTCAAGCTAATTATCATAGAAAGCAGGGGATGGGAGGGGCTGTAATTATAAATATGTATTTGTTTGAATCCTTTGCTAATAAATAGACTGTGTGATCACCTGTGATTTTGCAGTGCGTATTAGAGGATTACCTCCCGCTGCTGCCCAGCGCTGAATAAACAGACACTTTCTAACTTTAAATTTTTAGAGAGTCTTTTGTCCGTCACAGTTGAGTGTCGGCATTAGACCAATACTCATATTTTGGTAATGCACCAAGACCCCAATCAGTGAAAGAACTGAGAACATTTATTGGAATGACAGGGTGGTACAGATTGGGGATTTACAATTATGGACTGTTGGTTAAACCCCTGTATGCCCTAATCACAGAAGGGAACAAGGATCTCCAATGGACAGAAGAGGCTACCCGAGCCTTCGACCAGTTAAAGCCCTCATTCCGCCCCAGTCTTGGGAATCCCAGACATGAATAAACCATTTTTCCTGTTTTCTCCCGAGAAGCTGGGGATGGCTCTGGGAATACTAGCACAGGACCTTGACCCTTATCGAAGGGTGGTTGCTTATTTTCCAAGCAACTAGATGCAGCAGCCAAAGGGTGGCCAGGGTGTCTTAGAGCAGTTGCTGCTGTGGTACTGAACATTCAGGAAGCATGCAAATTAACCCTGGGCCTGAAGATGACTGTGCTAGTGTTCCATACAGTATCTGCAGTATTGGAAGTAAAAGGGGGACATTGGCTCTCCCCACAGAGATTCCTGAAGTACCAAGCTATAATGCTAGAACAAGATGATGTTGAGATTAAAGTCACTAATCTTGTGAATCCAGCTTCCTTCCTCAGTGGGAATACAGGAGAACCAGTGGTCCAGGATTACTTGGAGACCATTGAGGCCACCTACTCCAGTCACCTGGTGAGGCAATTCCCTTTCATCTCTCTGGTCCCCCAAGCTAGCTCCAGACCAGAGATAGATGGAAAATCCTCATGGACAAAGGTGAAAAACCAAAGGAGGCTCTCTTTCCCAGGATAACATCCAGAACTTTATTCTCGAATCATGTCCAGCGGAGAGAGAAAGAAAGGAATGACAGGGAATTTTAAACCCAGAATGAGGAGAGGGGGCAGACCAAATCGCAGCCAGTGGGGTCATGCTGGTGGAGAGGGGGTAAGGGAGGGCTGAACCAGCTTCACAAACTCCAGGAGGAGTTTTTTCAGTGCAATGTAAAAACATAACAGTGCAATATAGAACCATAACAGTGTGATAGAACAACCTCAATCTGAAGGACACTCCTCTTGAGAACACTGAGACCTGCTTCACTGATGGAAGCAGTTTTGTCATCAGTGGAAAGAGACATACTGGGTATGCAGTTACCGCTTGCAGAGAAATGATAGAGTCTGGACCATTGGCAACAAACACTTCTGCACAAACAGCCAAAATAATTGCTTTAACCCGTGTTTTGGAATTGGTAAAGGGAAAAGAAATTAACATCTATACAGATCCAAGACATGCATTTGGGATTGTGCATGCACATGGAGCTGTTTGGAAAGGAAGAGGACTGTTAAATTCACAAGGAAGGAACATTAAACATGCACAGGAAATAGTAAGATTGTTAGATGCAGTCCAGCTGCCTGCGAAGGTAGCTGTCATGTATATTAAGGCCCACCAGAAAGTGAGCTCCAAATTGGAAGAAGGAATTGAGCTGGTGAGTAGAGAGGCAAAAGAGGCAGCCAAAGGTGAGGTATCCATCAAATCACCCTTAGTTCCAGATGGACAGATTTCCCTGGAAGGTAAGCCAAATTATAACAAAAAGGATAAGAGGCTCATTGAAGCAGAAAATGGAAGTTATAACAAAGAAGGATGGGCCATCACACAAGAAGGGAAAGGATGGCTTGTAGTCCCCTCCCATATGTTATGGGCATTAGTAAAAGAGGAACATCAGAAAACCCATTGGGAATGGATGCCTGGTATAATTATTTAAGAGACAGGATTGTTGCAAGAAATTTACAAGGCACAGTCATCCAAGTGACTCGACAATGTATTCTTTGCCTTCAAACCAATCCCAAAAATATTACCAAACCAAAACTTGGACAAATTGGGAAGGGCTATGGGCCTGGGCAACAGTGGCAAATTGATTTTTCAGAACTTCTAAGGAAAGGGGTGTGCCGATACTTATTGGTGTTAACAGACACCTTCTGGGAGTGGCCAGAAGCCTTTCCTACCAGAACTGCCAAAGCACGAGAGGTCACCAAAGTACTGTTACAAGAAATGATACCACGCTTTGGAGTTCCAGCCACAATATCCTCAGACAGAGGGCCATGCTCCATTTCAAAGGTTGTACAGCAAATTAGCCACCTGTTTGGTATAGATTGGGAACTTCACACCCCCTATCACCCTCAGTCAAGTGGCCAAGTAGAAAAAATGAATCATTTGATTAAACAGCAAATTGTAAGGTTAGGACAAGAAGCTCAATTACCTTGGCCCCAGGTTCTTCCATTAGCATTGTTGCGGATCCAGACTAAACTGAGGGTAAAAGAGAAACTGAGTCCCTTTGAGATTCTCTGTGGAAGACCATATGGGGTACAACAGGGAACATGGGACCAAGTAGGGGACCCTACACAGATACATGGTGGCCCTGAACAAACAACTCAGAGAAATTGAGAAGCATGTGGCTGGGGCCTGAAGCAGGGGACTAGATGGCCCGGTACATGACATACAGCCTGGAGAATATGTGTATGTTAAGTCTTTTACAGAAAAGACCCTGGAGCCTGAGTGGGAAGAACCATTCCAGGTGCTTCTCACCACTAATACTGCAATCAAGATTAAAGAACAGAACGCTTGGATTCATCATAGACGAGTAAAGAAGGCTCCAGAAGCTCCTTGGAAAGCAACACTGGGTGATAATGAACTGAATCTGAAACTTACTTGAGAAAGGTGAATAGATTTTGGATAGAAATGTTAGCCTGGAGAACTGTATTTCTCATGATTATGGCCATAACTGGGACCAAAGTTAATGCAACACCACATACATATATATAGTACAACTGGGAGATATTTTTGCCAAGGAAAAGCTTATGACCTTTACTTCCGTAGGATGTTATCTGAAATGATGAAGGTTACTAATGCAACTGTCTGGGAAGGGAGAAATATTTGGGGTTGTGAATACATGTTTGTTCATGTCGGATTCCATAAGTACCACCAGAAATCTATGGAATGAATTCGAATAGATCTGGATTTTGTGACACTTGTTTGTCCACCTGAGCTGAGTTTAGACTTAAAATTGAAGGGTGTGCAGTTAGTGGTTATAGATTAGATTACAATACTACTCAGGATTGCATTGAACCCCAGGTGGGTGAGACTGCAGAAAATCCACCAACCTAGAGACTGGAAGAAACCACAGTCACTCGAACCCAAACTACCTCAAGAAGGACAATTCAGCCAATAATTACCAAAATTGGACCTTATGCTACTAAGAGTAGGGACCCAAAGATTATTGCTGAATCTGGAGTGGGCGCTGAAGCAAGTAGAAATGGAAATGCAAGTAAATGCTTCTGCTATATGATCAGAATGTACCCCATTCCTTACCACTTCCTTTATGGATTGGACCACTTGGTTACAGAAATGTGCGCCTGATATGCTCAGACGGAAAAGAGATCTTACTGGGATACTAGGGACAGGATTGGGAATTTTGAACATAACGGACTCAGAAGTATTAATGAACAAATTTGCTGCAACTGGTAGCAATGTAGTTAAATTACAGCAACCCTTACATTCTTCTTTACTAGCCTTAGGTACCAGTCAGTCAAAATTGTCCAAAACATTACCAGAATGGGACGGTATAGAAGAACAAGTTCATGGACTAATAGTGAATGCCATGGGTGCAACTAGCAAAAACATGTCTTTAGCTCCTGGATGTGTGCAAGTACAACTATGGATGCAATTGGCATCTGCCTTGATTATCAGGGAAGATAGTGAAGGCACATTCCCTGCTGAGATTCACAAAAGAGTTTGGGATAATACTTTAGAAAGAGTGCTTCAGTCGTGGTGGGTCCTAGTCAATTTTACCTATGATCATGTAACAAGCATGGTAACTGCCTTTGTTTTAACTACACATGAGGCAGCAGTGAGTCTGATACACCCAATAATAACCTTAGGATTAAACCATGAAGGAATCATCCTACACCCTTCTGAACATAGGATGTGGGCACGAAAAGCTGAAGGGAAATGGAGGACTGTTAATATAGAGTCTTGCACCATGAGGAAACAATTGGGGTTCATATGTGAAGGGAATATAAATAATCATCAAGGTACTTGCCTGGATACAGAACAAAGCATTTGTAATTTCAAAGTTCACTCAATCAGACAACTTTACTTGTGTACATGGGCCAGGGTTGCCTGTGTCTCAGGACACCATGTCGCACAATCCTGGTAGATAAGTTAACCATAAATGAAACCCAGTCCAATCTGTGTATTTGCAAGTTTGTTAGAATTGAAGGTTGTGACTTTTCTTATCAGGCACCTGTGGTATCACATCAATATATAAAAGCAAATCTGACTGCTGTACAAGAAATATTGCCTGTTCCTATAGAGATGAATTTGACTTTAGTCAAGCAGCTATTGAAACATGAGAGCTTAAAGGAAATTCTCAGAGAAATTGGGAACATGGGAAGAAAGACTCTGATCACAATATGCTATGACACAGAAACCATATGGAGAGTTTTTAAAAGATTGGAAGCAGACACATCTCATGATTGGTGGGATGCGCTCTTTGGATGGTCACCAAAACCAACTGGGATACTCAACACACAGGTTCATCCAATTATTGTATTATTAATTTTGGTTGGCATCAGTTTGATTATGTCTATTATAGTGTTTGTTTCTAATTGGAGAATATTACAACGAGTAGCCATTCTAACTTCATTAACAAAAGGACATAGTGTGGCCTTAAGAGATACTGTACCTCGGTATGAAGGCAAAATATTTGGGTATTAGTAAAAGAATTTACTAAGCTTATAGAAAAGTGGGGAATGAACCATAGTATTCTGTTACAGACTAGAGAATTGTATGTTTGGGAAACAAGTTATGGGATATCTTAGAAAGCTTAGAAGCTAGAGGTTAGGAATGTAACCCATAAAGGTAGATAGCTTAGTAGAAGATCATGAAGTTGACAAAGATTGATTGTTTAACATTCAGAACTAGTTAAAATACACATCATAAATTTTGACACTGAAATTAATGAGCTCCAGAATGGAGGGACCAGCAGGTTAGGTAGTCATAGAAACAAGACAGAGGTAAAAAGTTTAGAGCCAGGTAGATGGTCCTTACTTCCTCCCCTGAAGCCCTCCAACTCATTTAAAGACCACCAACTCAATATCAAGGGAACACTCTGCAACCACAATGAGTATGCAACTAATTTTAATACCGAGTGGGGAATGGGCAGTGACAGGTAATAAATATATATAGGTGTTTTAGAATATGCATGATTTTGTGGATAAATAGAGGGCTAAATGCTACTGAAGGGCGTGCACACCTTTTGGGAGAGATCCTGTGTGTTCACCCAGCACTGAAATAAACATATCCTTTTGGCTAACCCTGTTGAAAGGTATTTTGTGATTGCCTTTTGTGATTCAAGGGGACATCAGACAGGACATGAGGAAAACCTTTGTTCCCATGGGCTCAGACAGGTTCTAAGATGCTTCCCCATCCCTGTCCTTTGGGATTTTCAAATTGAGACCAAATCAAGCCTTGAACCACTTGGTCTGGGGCTGTTTCTTATAGATTGGGCTGCTGACTTGCTGAGGTCTCTTCCAACTCAGCTCTCTGATGATCCTGGTACAGTGCTGGTCCCTGTTTTAGATAGGAGCAGGTACTTTTGGGACAGGAGACCTCCAGGGCTGTACAGGACGTGCAGCTTGCAGGGTGATTAGCTGGGTCATTTGAGTACTTTTAAGAAATGTCCAAGTTTTCCTCCTGCAAGAGAGCAGGAATTACCTGCAATTGTACAAAGTCGGAAGAAGAAATATTGATCCTTCCCTCTATTTGCGTCACCAATATTCATTCTGTTATTTCATGTCCTTCTTCATTCAAGAGTTTCCACCTCTCCTATTTAAATGGGCATGTCTATGGACATCTCTTAACTAGACCAGCTGGTTCTATGGCCTTCCCATTGCTCCACGATTTCCTCCTCTAATTCCACTCTGGGCATTCCAATGCCTCTCAATTGAGTGTCTTCCCACTTTAAGCTTCAGGAAGTTGCCCAGTCTTTCAGAACTTTAAATAACTCATTAGTCAGCATCTTAATTGCACTTATGTCTTTTACAATTACCTTTGCCTTTATCTAAAAAGGTTGCTGTATGGATATCCCTTGTGGATAAGTGGGCACATCAGATGCTGCTGGGTCATCTCACATGGCTGAGGGAAGAGTTTTGATGCTTTTAAAATTATATGTTGTTTACAATTTTTTATGTTGGCCATGAAGAGAAACTTTTCTGTGCATCTGAGTCTCATAAGTTCCTGACCCCCAAAAAACCAAAACTAAAAAATTGCCGAGGTCCCTTCCAGACTCAGCTCCCTGATGATACCAGGATGATTTTGCAATAGGCTGGAGCAGATGTTTATAGGACATGAATCCTCTGGGTCTGTAGGGGACCTGACATTGCACGGTGCAAGAGCACATCTCATTAGCTGGGTCACTTGAGTACTTTAAGAAATGTCAAAGGTTTCCCACCAGGAGAGAACAGAAACTTCCTGGAAGAGTAGTGAGGCAGGAGAAGAAATACTGATCATCCCCTCTACTTGTCTTACCATTATACTATCTATTATTTCATGTCCCTCTTCAATTGGGTGTTTCCACCTCTCCTGTTTAAATGGCCATGTCTGAGGACATCTCTTCACTAGACCAGCTGGTTCTATGGCCTTCCCATTGCTCCCAGATTTCCTCCTCCAGTTCTTCTCAGATCATTCCACATCAGTCAACATCTTAATTGTGTTCATATCTATCACAGAATCACCGTTTCTAATGTCTTTGTCTAAAACTATTCCTGTAATGAAATACCTTGTGCTTGGTGGATATATCAGATACTACTTTGACATTGTACACAGTTGAGGGAAGAATTTTGATGTTTATTAAATGATATCATTGCTATATTTTTTATGTTGGCCATGAAGAGAAACTTTCTGTGCCTCTGAGTCTTTCTGTGCCTCTGAGTCTCACCAGTTCCTGACCCCAAAGGACACAAACCTGATGAGTTGTGGTTCCCACTGCAGTGGTGGCACTTGCACCTCCCTCCATCCCCACAGCAGAGCTCCCTTGTCCCAGAAAGTCCCTGGCAATGCAGGGATGAAGGAAACAGGACAGGCTCTGGGGATCAGGGGCAGGGCACAGCCAGGGATTTGGGGTGGTTGTGAGCCCAGGGCAGGAGCTGGCCCTTGGCCTTGGTGAACCTCATCCAATTGTCCTGGGCCCATGGCTCCAGCCTGTGCAGATCCCTCTGCAGAGCTTCCTGCCCTGCAGCACAGCCACACTCCCAGCCAGCCTGGGCTCACCTGGCAACTGACTGAGGGTGCCCTCGATGGCCTCGTCCAGATCAGCAAGAAAGAGATTGAACTGCCTTGGCCCCAATCCTGAGCCCTGGGCACACCCCTGGATGTGGCTCCATTGCCCAGAACTCCTTGGGCTGCACTTCTGTTTTCATGGAGCTGTACCTCCCTTTGGTTTCTCTATTCACTACTGCACACAGCCGATACATTTTCCCTGCCCCTGTGCCATGGCAATGCCCTGGGCCAGTTCTTCTGTGAGATTCCACACATCCTCAAGCTTGCCTGCTCAGCCTCCTTTGCCAGGGAACTTGAGCTTCTTGCTGTTAGTGCCTGTTTAGCTTTTGGTTGTTTTGTGTTCATTGTTTTCTCTTATGTGCAGATCTTCAGGGTCGTGCTGAGGATCCCCTCTGAGCAGGGACGGCACAAAGCCTTTTCCACCTGCTTCCCTCACTTGGCTGTGGTCTTTCTGTTTATCAACATGGGCTTTTTAGCCTACCTGAAGCCCTCCTCCATCTCTTTGCCATCCCTGGACCTGGTACTGTCAGTTCTGTACTCGGTGATGCCTCCAGCCCTGAACCCCCTCATCTACAGCCTGAGGAACCAGGAGCACAAGGATGCCCTGTGGAGACTGATGACTGGACAGTTTAGGAAACATTAAGCTGCTGGCTGATTACTGGTAATTACTTGTAATAAAAGTAAACTTTGATACTTCTTGTTGGTTTGGTTCTTAGTTTGTTCTTTTTTATTCCTTGTATTTTTCTTTTACATTTATTTCATTATTGCCTCCAAACAAATGCTTCTGTTTGTGCCATTTCTCATTTTGTTTGTCTCCACCTTTACTGTGAGCCACAGACTGTGTCAATGAGGAGCTGTGTTCTTGGTGGCTTTAAACATAGTGAAGGATCTCCCAGCAAAGTTTTCTCCACAGATGTCCCTTCTGTTCCCTCCTCTGGAGCTGCAGCAGCAATGTCTGTGTGCAGAGCTGGGTCAGGTCAGTGCTGGCACAGCAGCTGTGCCCAGCAGCAGCAACACTTGGTGTTGGCAGTGCTGCTCCTGTGCCACTGCCCCGCTGCCCTCCTGCCCCTCGTGTTGCTGCAGGGCCTGAGTGCTCTCGGGGCCAGGCACAGCCCTGGGGTGGCAGTGCCAGGGCTGCAGCAGGGACAGGCCATGGGCACTGCTGGGGCAGCGCTGACACCTCAGGGCAGGGCCTGGGGGCTCCAGGCTCCTTGTCCAGGCTCTCTCCACAACACTTGGCCAGGCCAGTGCTGAGCAGAGAAAACCCCCATGAGCAGCCCCAGGCTGGCCGTGGGCAGGCTGGGGGCAAACAGCATGGCTGGTGCTCTGCAAGGGCCCTGCAAGGAGGACACCCTGGCAAGGAGCAGCAGAGCAGGGGCTGATCCATCCCCACTGCGCTGGACAGCCCAGGGCAGCGTCCCAGAGCGTCCTCATGCACCTGCCAACAACATCCCCCTCTGCAGCCCTGGCCTCTCCCCCAGCTCACACAGGTGCCGCATCCTTGCAGGCACAGCCACGGCAGCACTGGCTCAGGAGCCCCTGTTTGCACTGCACAGAGCAGGCGTCAGCACCCCATGGTGCTGCTCTGGGGAGATGGAGCTGAGTGAGCACAAATGCCATCAGCCCCTGGGGCCAGCACGGGCTGGGGGACGGAGGAAACCACTCAGGTTTGTCGTGGCCTCTGCAGTCAGCCAGAGAGTTTGTTCCCATGAGCTGTGAGTTTCCTGTCCCACTGCAGATGTTTTGCTCAGAGCCAGGGCTGCCTGGCAGCCACCCCAAACTGCCCTGAGCATTTCCTTGTGTTCACCTTTGCTTTCTTTACTTTTCCTGGTCCAGATTTCTTGCTATTTCCCATCTCCTGTCCCTCCTCTGCAAACAGCCCATCCCTGTGTGCCCTTTTCCTCTCTGGCCCACTCCCATTTCAGTTCCTGAGCTGGCACCATGGGAACATCCCTTGGGGAGCAGGATCATCCTACAAGTGCTGCAGGAATTGTCTGCAGGCTCCTGCAGTGCCTCGTGCTGCTCCCTTGCCAGAGGCACCACAGGCCAGGGGCACATCTGGGCTGGTGTTTCTGGGTGTGAGGCTCCCTGTTCTGGGCAGTGAGGAGGGCTGGAGAGGCTCTGCAGGACTGACAGGATGGGCTTTGGGGCTGTGTGGAGAAGCTGAGGGACCTGGGCTGCTGGACCTTGTGAAGAGGAGGCCCAGGGCTCATCCTGTAACTGCTCCAGGGGTGGTTTCAGAGAATCACAGAATCAGCCAGGCTGGAAAAGGCCTTGGAGATCATCAAGTCCAACCTTTGCCCTGACAGCACTTTATCTCCCCTGAGCCTCCTCTTCTCCAGGATAAACAACCCCAGCTCCTTCAGCCACTCCTCACAAGATTTGTGTTCCAGACCCCTCACCAGCCTTGTTGCCCTTCTCTGGACATGCTCCAGCTCCTCCATGTCCTTCCTAAATTGGAGGCCCAGAACTGGACACAGCTCCCAAGGTGTTGCCAAACCAGTGCCGAGCACAGGGGAAGAATCACTGCCCTGGTCCTGCTGGCCACACCATTCCTAATGCAGCCCAGGAGCCATTGGCCTTCTTGGCCACCTGGGCACACTGCTGGCTCACGTCCAGCCTGCTGTCCATCAGTGCCCCAGGTCCCTTTCTGCCTGGACACTGTCCAGCCACCCTGTCCCCAGACTGGTGTGCTGCAGGGGCTCTTGTGGCCAAAGAACAGCACTTGGTCTTGTTAAACCTCACCTTGTTGGATTTGGGCTCCACGTCCAGCTTGTCCAGGTCCCTCTGCACAGCCCTCCTACCCTCCAGAAGATCAACACTCAAACCAGCTTAGTATCACCATGGTCTTTTGAGGCCTTAAAATGTCCTAATGGTCTCCATTATTCCATGAGGCTCTCAGTGTCAAAATGTCCCTTTGCTTCCATGGGACCTGTCAGTCTGTCACAGTGGACCGTTGGGTCCATGAGGTCTCACAGTGCAGCAATGCTCTCCTTGGTTCCACAGTGTCACAATGGCCTCTTGGTCCCAAGGGCCACCACAGTGTCAAACATGTTTCCTTCATTCCATGAATCCCTGAGAAGCAGCACTGGCCCTTGCTTCCATGGGACCCTGCAGTGTCACAATGGCCCCATCATTACACGATGTCCTGCTCTGTCACAATGCTCTGCATGGTCCCACAAGGCCCTGCAGGGTCACTGCGGCCTCTTGGTTCCTTGAGGCCTCTGAGTGCCACCATGAATTCCTTGTGCTGCAGTGTCACAATGGAGCCCTGGTTACACAAGATCCTGCAGTGTGTGTTGGTTTCACGTGGTAAGGGGGATGGGTGGTTTCACCTCAGGGATGGCTCCATGAGGCTGGGGAGTGGGGCCACTCTCCGTCTCTGGGAGCTTCCCTGTGAGCTGCTGGCACCAATCAGAGAGCTGATTTGGTGATGGACAGCTCGGGAAACCAATGAAAAAGTTATTTCACTTTCACAAATCACAATTGCATCGAGTTGATTCTCTCTTTTGGTTTCCGGTCTCCGGAGGTGGGGGTCCCTGGCTGGGGGCTCGGCCCGGGCTCAGGCTCAGTCTGGGGTCCGGCCCAGCTCTGCGGGGGCCCGGCTCAGAACCCCAGCCCCTGGCTCGGCGGAGGGGGCCTGGCCTGGCACCGGCTCTGCGGGGAGCCCCTGGCTTGGGGGCCCCCGGGCTCCGCATGGCCCCAGCACCAGCCGTGGCCCCAGCACCAGCCACATGGCCCCGGCCCTGCCAGCTGGGCTCGCTCGCCTTTCCACGGGCAGAAAGAACTCCACTGCCCATGTTTGTTTCTTTGCAATCCGGATACAATTGTAACTTCTTTATGCCTGGATGGAATCCTGGATCTCTTAAGTTCCCTGAATGAGAAGAGATGAAGCATGGAGAGTACAGAAGTCAGCGGGATGAAGACAAAGTTCCTGGTGGGAAGAGATTGAAAAGATGCAAGTAGCTGAAAACCTTTTTTGTGGGCTGTGGGATTGTGACTTCACTAAAGTTCCTTTAAACTGTGAAATATACTTGGGGAGGTTTGGATGCTTGAGTAGAAGACTTTTGCCTCGGGAAATTGAGCTCTCTGTTCTGGAACTGGAATATGAACAGAGACATTTTGATAGAGAAGCAGATGAAGAGAATTTTGTTTTCGGCAGCCTGCCTTTAAAAGTGATATCCCAAGTGTGTAACGTGACCCATAACACGGCTCTGGAAGGACTGTGTAAATGGGAGGAAAAATTCATACTTCTATGGTTTCGTGACGCAGACTGTGAAGGTGAAGACACCCCTAAGCCATAACCAGAAAAGGGACTTTTCTCTCTGAAGTAAACTGAACTGATTATTTAAGTTTATAGCTGACTGAAGTGTTCTCTCTGTATGTTGGTTGGTAAGAAATGTGGAATGAAGGAGGAGGAACAATCTAGAATTTTATCCTGAATTCTAATTCTTTTCTTTTTGTATTATTAATAAATTTATTCTTGTAGCTTTTCAAGTTTTGAGCCTGCCTTGTCTCTACTCCTGGGGTCCTGTCTAAAAAGAAATTAAATATATTAAGGTTGGCAAACCCAAGTCACACCGTGACAGACTGGATCCTTGGGAATTTGTGAATCCAGTGAACTATTGGCTAGGAAGAGGAAATGATCAAGTTTATCTGGAAGGAATATATAGAACTTCAGCAGGGAGGTTGGTAGCTTTGGACTGGGAACAGCCTGCACAAGAGGGTCTGGACAATCAAGAGAGAAGAGGAATAGCTTACTTTTGTGGATGTTACAAGACTTTTGGAGTTTCTAGAGGTTGGCACTCTGCGTGGTTATTGTTACAGTTTTGAAAAAGTTGGTATTTTTCCTCTGAGAGACAGCAATGTCTATGCCCTCAGTGTAAATCGAAGCATCCTAGCCTGGCTGATTTTGAACCTGAAATTCTAAAATTTGTGTGTGGAAAATCACATTCAATACCTGCAA
This sequence comes from Luscinia megarhynchos, assembly GCA_034336665.1. NCBI lineage: Eukaryota > Metazoa > Chordata > Aves > Passeriformes > Muscicapidae > Luscinia > Luscinia megarhynchos. Next base: position 67,446 of record JAPFBE010000113.1, on the reverse strand, counting down.
CTTGGGTGTGCATGTGGGAGGAAAATTGGGAAAGCACTGTGGTGCTGTCGGGAGATAAATTTGGGTGAAAACCGGGTAACACAAGAAGAATGAGATAATGGGTACCAGTCAAAGCAAGGAGATTTCTAAGGCTAGTCCTTTAGACTGTGTTTTGACACACTGGACAGCTCCAGGCAGCAGAGCCCTGGGCAGGCAGTGGGGAGAAACTGGCACCCTCTCCACACTGAACTATTCCATGATTACTTTTTTTACAGATCCCCATGCCAAGACACAGCAAATGTCCAACAGCAGCTCCATCAGCCACTTCCTCCTGCTGGCACTGGCAGACACGCAGCAGCTGCAGCTCCTGCACTTCTGCCTCTTCCTGGGCATCTCCCTGGCTGCCCTCCTGGGCAACGGCCTCATCATCAGCGCCGTAGCCTGCGGCCACCACCTGCACACCCCCATGTTCTTCTTCCTGCTCAACCTGGCCCTCAGCGACCTGGGCTGCATCTGCACCACTGTGCCCAAAGCCATGCACAATTCCCTCTGGGACACCAGGAACATCACCTATGCTGGATGTGCTGCCCAGCTCTTTTTCTTTGCCTTTTTCATTGGATCGGAGTTTTCCCTGCTGACCATCATGTGCTACGACCGCTACGTGTCCATCTGCAAACCCCTGCACTACGGGACCCTCCTGGGCAGCAGAGCTTGTGCCCACATGGCAGCAGCTGCCTGGGCCAGTGCCTTTCTCAATGCTCTGCTGCACACGGCCAATACATTTTCCCTGCCCCTGTGCAAGGGCAATGACCTTGGCCAGTTCTTCTGTGAAATCCCTCACATCCTAAAGCTCTCCTGCTCCAAATCCTACCTCAGGGAACTTGGGCTTCTTGCTTGTAGTCTCTCTTTAGCTTTTTGCTGTTTTGTGTTCATGGTTTTCTCCTATGTGCAGATCTTCAGGGCTGTGCTGAGGATCCCCTCTGAGCAGGGACGGCACAAAGCCTTTTCCACCTGCCTCCCTCACCTGGCTGTGGTCTCCCTGTTCATCAGCACTGGTATAATTACGTACCTGAAGCCCCCTTCCACGTCCTCCCCATCTCTGGATTTGGCCCTCTCAGTTCTGTACTCAGTGGTGCCTCCAGCCCTGAACCCCCTCATCTACAGCCTGAGGAACCAGGAGCTCAAGGCTGCAGTGTGGAAATTTGTGACTAGATAATTTCAGGATCATTAAACTGCTGGCAATTTTATGCAAATCACTTGTAATAAAAGTCAGTTTTGATGCTTCTTGATGGCTTGGTTGTGGTTTTTTTCACTTTGTTTTAGTTTTTTAATATTGTCCACAAAGAAATGTCATTGTTTGTGCCATTTCTCATTAGATTTGTCTCCATCTTCGCTGTGGCCACAGACTGTGTCAATGAGGGGCTCCCCTCTTTCTGGCTTTAAAGAAACAAAAGGATCTCTCTCCCAGCAAATTTTTCTCCAGAGAAGCCCCTTTGTTCCCTCCTCTGGAGCTGCAGCAGCAATGTCTGTGTGCAGAGCTGGGGCAGATCAGTGCTGGCACAGCAGCTGTGCCCAGCAGCAGCAGCACTTGGTGTTGCCAGTGCTGCTCCCGTGCCACTGCCCCGCTGCCCTCCTGCCCCTCGTGTTGCTGCAGGGCCTGAGTGCTCTCGGGGCCGGGCACAGCCCTGGGGAGTGGTAGTGCCAGGGGCTGCAGCAGGGACAGGCCATGGGCACTGCTGGGGGCAGCGCTGACGCCTCAGGCCAGGGCCTGGGAGCTCCAGGCTCCTTGCCCAGGCTCTCTCCACAACACTTGGCCAGGCCAATGCTGAGCAGAGGAAATCCCCGTGAGCAGCCCCAGGCTGGCCGTGGGCAGGCTGGGGGCAAACAGCATGGCTGGTGCTCTGCAAGGTCCCTGCAAGGAGGACACCCTGGCAAGGAGCAGCAGAGCAGGGGCTGATCCATCCCCACTGCGCTGGACAGCCCAGGGCAGCGTCCCACAGCGTCCTCATGCACCTGCCAACAACATCCCCCCTCTGCAGCCCTGGCCTCTCCCCCAGCTCACACAGGTGCCGCATCCTTGCAGGCACAGACACGGCAGCACTGGCTCAGGAGCCCCTGTCTGCACTGCACAGAGCAGGCGTCAGCACCCCATGGTGCTGCTGTGGGGAGATGGAGCTGAGTGAGCACAAATGCCATCAGCCCCTGGGGCCAGCAAGGGCTGGGGACAGGAGGGAAACCACGCAGGTTTGTCGTGGCCTCTGCAGTCAGCTAGAAAGTTTGTGCCCATGAGCTGTGAGATTCCTGTCCTCCTACAGACATTGTTGCTAAATGCCAGGGCTGCCTGGCAGCCACCTCCAAACTGCCCTGAGCATTTCCTTTGCTTCACCTTGGATTTCTTTATTCTTCCCTGGTCCAGATTTCTTCCTACTACTCCTTCATTTCCCCACCCCTTCAAACTGCCCATCCCTGCTTGCCCTTCACTCCCTGGGCCCACTCCCCATTTCATTTTCTGAGCTGGCACCATGGGAACGTCCCTTGGGGAGCAGGATCATCCCACAAGTGCTTCAGGAATTGTCTGCAGGGTCCTGCAGTGCCTCGTTCTGCTCCCCTTGCCAGAGGAACCACAGGCCAGGGGGGCACATCTGGGCTGCTGTGTCTGGGTGTGGGGCTCCCTGTTCTGGGCAGTGAGGAGGGGCTGGAGAGCTCTGCAGGACTGACAGGATGGGCTGTGGGGCTGTGTGGAGAAGCTGAGGGAACTGGGCTGCTGGACCTTGTGAAGAGGGAGGCCCAGGGCTCATCCTGCAACTGCTCCAGGGGTGGTTTCAGAGAATCACAGAATCAGCCAGGCTGGAAAAGACGTTGGAGATCATCTAGTCCAACCTGTGCCCTGACACTCTCTTGTCTCCCCTGAGCCTCCTCTTCTCCAGGATAAACATACCCAGCTTCCTTCGGCCGCTCCTCACAGGACTTGTGTTCCAGACCCCTCACCAGCCTTGTTGCCCTTCTCT
>JAPFBE010000113.1:0-64359 GCA_034336665.1 Luscinia megarhynchos | reverse complement strand
TGCCGTGGGTTTTCATTTTGCCTTGGAGTCTCTGAGAGCTCTGTGCAATCAGGGCCTCCCATTCTCTCCTCCATGGAGTCCAGGAGGAGCCTGTGTTGGTGATGGACCTCAGTGGGACTGACACTGAATCTGAATGACAAAAAGCAACTCCCCAACAACATCTTCTCAGTGTTCGAGAATTTAGGCATTACTTTCTTCTGGCCAGGATGTTATTGTAGCCAGAATGTGCAAAAGAAATCATTCCGCCCACACATGCTCGGGTTGTGCAGTAAAAATCATTCCATCACATATGGTTCTTTACTAGCCTTCTCACATATTTATACAGATAAAACCCAACATTTCACGTTTCACTGATCTTAAATTGCACAGTTCTTAGTATTCAATCTCCTATTGGTTTTTGATCCCTTTGATGTGAATTAGGCCCTCATTCTTTGTTCTTCTTACCATTCTTTTCCCAGATCAGGTGTCTCCAACCACACTGGGAGTGAAGTTTCTTAATGCTTGTTTACCTCCTGTGTATCTTCTGGCTATTCCCAAATCTGTAGATTTTAAACTCATCAGGTCTTGCCCAACCATGTTGAACAGAGTCTTTTGAAGAGAAACTTCAATTCCCCTCCTCCTGGTCAAAGACGAACAAACCCCTGACTGCAGTTACATTTTAAAAAACCCTAAAATTGTATAATTTGCAACAATTCCATTAGGTTCAGTGTCACAATGCTCTCCTTGGCTCCATGAGGCCAAGCAAGTGTCACATCAGCCCCTGGCCTCCACAAAGCCCTGCAGTGTCACAGTTACCTCTTTGTTCTGTGGGGCCCCACAGTGTCACAATGCTCTCCTTGGATCCATGAGGCCCCATAGTACCACAACTGTCCTTTCATTCCATGAAGCCTGCAGTGTCACAAAGGTCCCTACAATTCCATGAGTCCCCACAGTGTGACAATGCCCCCTCAGTTCCATGTGTCGCACAGTGTTACATGACTCCTTAGTTCCACGGGGTCCTGTAGTGTCACAATGGTCTTCCTGGTTCCATGGTGACACAGTTGCCACAATTTCCATGGTACCACAGCTGCCCCTTGGTCCCATGAGGCCCCACAGTGTCACAATGGCTCCTTGTTTCCATGATACTGTGTAGTGTCACAATGATCTTTATGATCCCATAGTGCCCTGCAGTGTCACCATGGACCATTGGTCAATGAGGCTCCACAGTGTCACCTTGGCCCCTTGGTTCCATGGACCCCACAGTGTCACTGTGATCCCCAAGTATTTAAAAAGCAGAAGGCAGATGAGAGGTGGCTCCTGAGACATCAAGCCAGCCAGACCTGTTTTGTCCTGGCAGCTTTAATCATGGAGAAATCTTTGGATATACAGAATTTGGAGCGCTGAGTCTCGATTTGGACCGTGGACACCTTGAGTAGAAGGACAGGTCCTTTCCATTGGAAGGAAAGCACTGAGCCCCAGTATTTCGAAAGAATGTGAGAGGCAGGCCCCAAGAGGCCAAGTGCAGCCAGACCTGTCTATTGTGGCAGCTTTCACTTGGGAGCAATCCTTGGATGCACAGAGTTATGGAGGGAATCTCACTTTGGGCCATGGTTGCCTGGTCGAGATGGATGCTTTTTTCCGTAAGAAAGAAAAGTGCGATGTCCAAGAGTTTTAGAAGAAGATGAGAGGCGGCCACCCATAAGCCAAGCCAGCCAGATCTCTCTCCTGACATCTTTCACCTGGGGGCTATCCTTGGACATAGGGAGCTTTGGAGGTGAAGTCTCAACTTTGCTTGTGGGCGCCTTGAATGGAAGAAAAGTTCTTGTAATTATGAAAGCTCAGAGCCCCAGTGTTTCCAAAGGCAGATAAGAGCCAGGCCTCAGGAAGCCAATGCCAGCCAGACTTGTCAGTCATGGCAGCTTTTGTCTGGGAGCTGTCCTTGGATCTAGGGAATTCTGGAGGTGGATTCTGGCCCAATTTTGGTCATGGGCACCTGGAGGACAAGGATGGTTCATTTCCACAGGAAGGAAAGCACAGAGCCTCAGTGTTTCAGAAGCAGATGAGAATCCACCATCAACATGCCAAGGTCATCCAGACCTGTCAGGTGACCCCGAAGAGGCCCAGCCAGCCAGATTTGTTCAGTATTCCCTTGGTTCCATGAGGCCCCACAGTGTCACAATGTTCTCCTTGATTCCATGAGTCCCTGTAGTGTCACAATATTCTCCTTGCCACAATATTCTCCTTGCTTCTGTGGTGTCACAAAGTCCTCTTGCTTCCATAAGGTCTGGCAGTGTCACCATGGCTCCTAGGCTCCATGTGGCCCTGCTGTGTCACAATGGTTCTTGTGACAATGGTTCTCTGCTCCTTGGTTCTGTGGGCCCCACAGCTTCATCACTGACCCTTGGTTCCACAGGGGTCCTGAGTTTCACAAGGATCTCCCTGATTGCATGAGGCACCAGAGTGTCACAATGGTCTCTGTGGTTCCATGAGGTTGCATGGTGTCTCCATGGTGTCTCCACAATTTCACTGAATCTGCATTGTCACAAGGGCCCCTTGGTTCCATGAGTTTCTGTACTGTCAACAATGGTTCCAATAATAGATGGATGTGTCACAATGGTTCCTGGTTTCCATGACATTCCATAGTGTCATGTATGGGAAATCCCACTATGAAAAGCCAGTGCCCATAAAGGTAACAGAGGAGTCCTTCAGCTTTATCTGAAGAAAAGGAAAGAGTCCACCAGGGTACACGTCCACAGATTTCTCTCTTGAGGTTCCAGAGGGTGCAGCCTCCTTTTATACTAAACTCCTGACTGTACATTGCCCTCTTCCTTTCCCCATTGGGCAAGGTAATAGGAAGGTACAGCCTTCCAAAACTGTCTGCCACATCTTCCCTTTTTGAACCTGTCATTTTAAGCCAAAGTTCATAAACTCAAGCTTGTGCAGACCCACTTGTCAGTTTCAGGAGCCAGGCTGTCTGGGCTCTCAAATAAACCTGTTGTTTGAAGTTAATAGAGACATTAAGACCCATTTCAATGATGGAAACACCCATACCTTCAGTCATCTAATTGTCTGTAAAGGCATCTTCCCTACCAGTCGCACTGGACTCCTTGAGTTCCGTGAGATCCCACGGTGACACAACTGACCCATGATTCCATGAGGTTCCATAGTGTCTCCATGGTGTCCCTGAACCCGCATTGTCACAACTGACCTGTGGTTCCATGAGGTTCTGCAGTGTCACCATGGTCACTGCCAGAGGCTAGATGAGGTCCATGTCCCAGACACCTCGGGATGAGCTGTCAGTCAGTCACACAGTGGGCTGGTGCTGACCCAGGCTCTCAGCAATCACAAGTCCCACCCAGGGGGAGGCCCACGAAGGCCCAGGGGCTTAAAACATGGAGCATGAGCTCAGTCCATGTTCCGTAACCTGCCTTCTCCTGGGTCTGTGTCTCAGCCACACTGGAACCTGAGGAGTTGGTAGCCATGTGTGTGTCTTTCTATAGAGCTTCTGTCTTTCTTTCTGTCTCTCTCTCTTCTCCTAATGCTCTTTATATGGAACAGTTTTGGGTATCTGAACCATTGAAGCGTTTAATGGTTTCTAAGGTTAAATGGGATAAATTAATGAAGTTTCTGCTATGACAAATGTTTTATGTTGAATTGGATGTTGTATGAAATCCTTTTCAAGCATTTCTTGATTTTCTCTACTTTTTCAGTAAAATATTGTGTCATATTTACCTCTTGAGAATACCTGACTGGAGTTTCTCCTGTGCACCAAACTCGAGTAAAGGAACCTTTGGTCACCCCCAGCATTTCAGTGTTCTGGGGTGTTACAGCCCCTCAGGCTCACAATGGCCTCTTGTTTTCATGAGGCCCCACAGTGTCACACTGGCCCTTGGTTCCATGAGCATCTGGAGTGTCACACAGGGTGATGACATTTCTGCTTGCTGCCCCTTCCATCCCAGCGCCCCAGGAACAGCCCAGAGCCACCCGTGAGGGACAGGCCCTGCTGGGCCAGGCCTGGGCTCAGGCCTTGGCTTTTCTGCTGCCTCCAACCAGCCCAGGCCTTGCTCAGCATTGCAGTTCCTGCTCACAGCCTTTGGCTCCTGCAATCCTGGCCTCAAGGATCTGCACTCAGTAGTCCCTGGGGAGCCTTTGGCAGTCCCTGCCCTCAGTGGGGCCACTGATGCTCCAAGGGACTTGGAGTTTTGCTTCTGACTCCTTGAGCAGCTTCTTCAACCTTCTCTCAGTGCCTCAAGGTCCTGGACTCAGCCCCAAATCCACGTGGGAACTGATTAAAAAGCAGAAAACCCTTGGGAGCTCTTTGTCTTCCTTCAATTGTCTTCAAGTCTCCAGGGCTTGTGCAGCACATTGGAGTAATTTTGGAGTTTTCTTGAGGAAGAAGACTTCAAAGGGCACCTCATGATCTTTTTTTGAATCAATGAAATATTTTTTCACTTCAGAGAACATGTGACTGAAACATTTTCCAAGTGATCTTGATGCTGAATGTCTCCTTTGGAGGTCTGGGCATGCAGAAGGATGAGCCCCTTGCAGGCTGACCCTGTTTGGACAAGCAGCTCCTCACCCCCAGCCTCACCATGTCTGACATCACCCACCTGGGACTGACATCCCTGTGCCCTGCATCAGAGCCTTGCCCCCTGAGCTCTGCAGCTGGGTGTCCCAGCCCATTGCACCGTGTCCCACCTGCTCTCCTCAGGGCTCTGCCTGCACACAGGCCCAGGAGAAGTTTTCCTGTTGTGAGGAAAGAATGGGAAAGCCTGAGCAGGTTTCCTGAACAGCAAACCCCACTGAGGAATGACATGCTCAGTACAGACTGCCTGGAATGATGTCACCTTTCTACAAGGGACAGTGTGACCAGAAATTATCTCTGTCAGCAGAATTCTCCGAGTCTTTCATCTGAATTCTCTTTCCCTGTCCTTTCCCTGTATCTCTGTTGCAGATGGAAGCTGCTGGTGCCATTCTCACCCTTAATGCTTCTTTTGAATGCAGACAGATGTTCCCAGGTGTGTTAAGCAGGGGTTGTTAGATATTTATGCAAAGCTTTTGTATCCTCATGGAACAAAGGACACCCTTGTGACACAGCAGGGGCTCATGGAACCACAGAGACAATTGTGACAGTTCAGAGCCTCACAGAAACAAGGCTCCATTGTGACACTGAGGGGAATTATGGAATCAAGGAGACCATTGTGGCTCAGTGAGGCCACATAGAACCAATGGTCCATTGTGACAATGCAGATCCAAGGAGACCGTGGTGACACTATGGGACTGGATGGATCCAAGGGGCCATTGTGACACTGTAGAACTGCATGGAACCCAGGGTCCATTTTGACATAGCAGTGCCTCATTGGAACAAAGGAACCATTGATGACAGCACAGAAGCTCATGGAACCAAGGGGCTGTGGTGACACAGCAGGGCCACATGTACCCAAAGAAATCAGTGAAATTTAGGAACCTTATGGAACCAAGGGTCCATTATGACACTGCAGAAACAAGGAGACCATTGTGACACTATGGAAGCTCATGGAACCCAGGGGCCATTGTGACACTCCAAGGCCTCGTTGAACCAGGGAGACCATTGTGACACTCCAGAACCTCATGGAACTAAGGGTTTATTGTGACACAGCAGGGTCCCATGGAACCAAATATCCATTGTGACACTATGGAAGTTCATTGGAACCAAGCAGCCGTTGTGACACTCCAAGGCCTCGTTGAACCAGGGAGACCACTGTGACACTCAAGAACCTGATGGCACTAAGGGTTTATTGTGGCAGAGCACTAAGGGTTTATTGTGGCACAGCAGGGTCCCATGGAATCAATTGTCCATTGTGATGTAATGGATCCCAGGAGTTCATGTTGACACTACAGAAGCTCATGGAACCCTCAACCAAGGGTCCATTGTTACAAAGCAAGGCATCATGGAACCAAGGGTCCATTGTTAAACTGCGTGGCCTCATGGAGCCATGAGCCATTGAGAGGAACTCATGGAAGCAAGAGTCCATTGTTATACTGTGGGGTCCTATGGAACCAAGGGGAGCTGTCACGATCCGCTCAACCCGAGCAGGAGTTGTGATGATTCGTTTGACCCCAGGGTGCAAAAGACAAACAACAGGAGACTCAAGGTTTATTCAGCAGCAAACAGCAATGCACTTTATTGAATGCCAATAACTCAGTTTTGCGATAGAGGAGAGAGAGATAAAGGAAACAAAGTAAAACAGGAGGGAGAAAGAGAGAAGGATGGGGAATAGCTACCAACAGATGGGACGTCATCCTCATGGTCTTCAGCCAATAGATGCGTCTTCCATCTGTGGGGAGAAAAAGATCTCAAAAGTCTCTTCAGGAAATTCACTTTTTATAGTTCTTTTCCAAAGCGAGTGGCCTCTGGACTATTGTGTGCAGAGACTTGCTCCAACAAACAGGTGCAGGAACAGAACACTACAGCCAGTACCCTGCTTGAGAGCAGCGTACCATGGCAAGCAGCAAGCACACCTACAAACAGTCCCTTGTCAAGCATCCACCTTGGCCAGACCAGAAACTCCTGTCCAGAGCGAGTGGTGGGGTCCCAGGTCTCAGTCTCTGATGATGGTCGTGAGGCAGATCAGAGAAACTTTGGACCGACCCTTACAGGAGCACAGTGACATTGCAGGGCCTCATGGAATGATGGAGACTATTCTGACACTTCTGACACTTTGGGACCCACTGGAACACTAGAGGCCATTACAGCATGGCAGGGCCTCATGGAATCAAGGGCACTACAGTGACACTGTGGGTCTCCGTGGGATGAAGGGTCCATTCTGACACCATGGAACCAAGGATACCATTGTGACACTATGGGGCACCATGGAACCAAAGGTGCATTGTGACACTGCAGGGCCTCATGAAACCATGGAGGACATTTTTACACTTTGAAGTCTTTTGAAACTAAAAAGCTATTGTGGCACTTCAGAGCCTTGTGGAGCCAAGGGGACCATAGTGACACTGTAAGGCTCAGAGAAACCAATGGTCTATTGTGACAATGCAAGGGCCTTATGGAATCATAGAGACTATTGTGACACTGCAAGGCCTCATGGAACCAAGGGACCATTGTGACACTGTGGAGCCCCATGGAAACAAGGGGCCAGTATGACACAGCTGGGCCTCATGGAACCATGGATCCAATATGACACTCCCATTGTGACACTGCAGGTCCCAATGGAAGCAAGGAAACAGGTAACAGGTCTGGTTGGCTTGGCCTGACTGGTCCAACTGCCCTGGGCATGTCAAGGGTCTCCTCTCATGTGTCCCTGAAACACTGGGGCTCTGGGCTTTCCTTCAAATGGAAAAGAACTGTCCTTCTTATCCAGGTATCCATGGCTGAAACAGGATTCTACTTCCAAAATTCCCGATATCCAGGGATTGCTCCTAGACAAAAGCTGCCATTACAACAAGCCTGGATGCCCTTGGCTTCCTAAGGGCTGGCTCTCACCTGCCTTCAAACACTGGGGCTCAGTGCTTTCCTTTTTATGGAAAAGAACTGTCCCTCTTGCACAGACACCTATGGCCAAAATTGGTATTTCTCCTCCAAAATTCCTATCTGCAAGGGTTTCTCCCAGACAAAAGCTGCCAGGACAGACAGCTCTGGCTGGCCTTGGCCTCTGGTGGTCACCTCTATTCTGCTCTCAAACAATGTGGCTCTCTGCTTTCCTTCCTATGGAAAAGAACCATCCATCTTCTCCAAGTGCCCATGGCTGAAATTTGGATTCCACCTCTGAAAGTCTTATATCCAAAGATTGCTCCTACACAAAAGCTGCCATTACAGACACGTCTGTCAGGCCTTGGCCTCTGGTGGCTGCAGTTCATCAGCCCCTGAAACATGGGGGCTCCATGGTTTCCTTCCTCTGGAGACCATGGTGACACTGTGAGGCCCCATGGAACCAAGGAGACCATTGTGAAACTGCAAGGTACCGTGGATCTAAGGACCATTGTGACACTGTGGAGACCCGGTGGAACCAAGGCCATCACTGTGGCACTGCTGGGCCCCATGGTCCCAAGGGCCGGTGTGAAGCAGCAGGGCTTTGTGGAACCAAGAGGCCATTGCTGCATTACAGGGCCTCGTGCAGCCAAAGGGCCGTTGTGATCCTGCAGGGCACCGTGGATCCATGGAGACCATTGTGGCATTGCAAGGCCCCATGGAATCATGGAGACCTTTGTGACATGTGGGGCCCATGGAACCAAAAGGCCATTGTCACCCTGCAGGGCCCCATGGAAGCAAGTGGCAATTGTGACACTGCAGAAGCAAGGAGAACATTGTGACACTCATGGAACCAAGGGGAATGGGACAGATCCGGCTGGTTTTGCATTCCAGGAGCAACCTGACAGGTCCAGCTGATCCTGGCATGTCTAGGGCTACTGCTCATCAGCCCCTGGAGCACTGGGGCACTGTGCTTTCCTTCCTTTGGAAAAGAAACATCCATTTTTCCAGGTACCTGTGGCCAAAATTGATACTCCTCCTGAAAACTTCCCTATATGCAAGGGTTCTCCCAGACAAAAGCTGCCAGGACAGAGAGCTCTGGCAGGCCGTGGCCTCTGGTGGTCACCTCTAATCTCAGGGAAGCCCTGGAGAAAGTATTTGAACAGATTTTACTACTGGAACACCAATGAGTCTCTCATCCTCTGAAAAACTCAGATGCTCTTCTGATCATATGTGTCTTTTTAATATCATTGTGGATTATGCATGAAATAATTTTTCAGCTAAATAAGAGTATTCTTGTCACTCTACCAGTGTTATCTGACACTAAACACCTCCTCTATATATGGATGCAGGCCACCTGTATAAGCAAAACACACTAAAGAATCCAGCAGGAATTATTTGTCTCTGCTCCCATCTGTCACATCTCCTCTGGAGCTGCAGGTGCAGCCGTGGTGCCCACAGCAGCCCTGGGGCTCTGTGCCCCATGGCCTCCCTGCTGGGCAGCCTCTGCCAGCTCCTGCACAGCCCGTGGCACCTGTGGGCTGCACTGACAGCCCTGCCCCGGGCTCTGCCGGGCTCTGGGCCAGCAGAGAGGCCGGGCAGGGCTGGCCATGGCCGGGAACAGGCCCTGAGCCCCGCAGGAGGATGGAGCTGGGCCACAGCCAAACTCAGCCCAGGGCACACCTGGGCTCAGCAGCCAGGGCTGGCAAGGGCTGGGGACAGAGGCTGGCACTGACAAATGTGCTGGGCCCCCTCCCTGCTCTGTGCATGCCACCAAGGGCACAGAGCAGCCTCCTCTCTGGGCCACTTGCCTGTTTCCAGTGCCTTCCCCAGGCGCTGGCCCTGCCCCACAAGGCCTGGGCTGAGTCCTGCCCCTGCACGCTCAGCCAGGCTGAGATGGACACTGCTGCTTTCTCTGGCAGGCTCTCTCAGGCCAGCCCAGCTCCCTGCAAGCTGTGCCAGCTGCCCTGAGCTCTGGGCAGCACCAAGGGCCTCTCCCCAGCACAGCCCAGCCGGCTCTGGCCCCACAGCTCTGCTCAGGGCAGGGGGCTCTGGGCAGTGGCCCCACGGCCTCAGCCCCTGGCAAGGGCACAGCAGCAGCTGCAGCTCAGACAGGACTCAGCCCCAGCCATGGGCAAGGTGCTTGGCCAAGGCAAAAGGAGGCTCCCTGTGTGCCCTGCTGCCCTCTCCCTGAGCTCCTGAGAGCTCTGCAGCCCCTGCTGCCATCCCATCTGCCCAGGCCAGCACAGCAGCCCCGGCCTTGGGGCCCTGCAGAGCTGCTCCTGCTCCAGGCCCAGGGCCCATCCCAGAGCTGGGGCAGCCACAAAGCTGTGCCCATTTCTGTTCATTCCTGCTCTGATGAGGATGCATCCTCAGCCACTTGGAGGATGCTGATGAATTTTACTGTTCAGAGGCCTCTTCTTTCTTGAGCTCTTCAGTTCAGGAATTCAGTGACAAAGGTTCATAAACATTTCTTCAAAACACCCAAACAAGAAAAGCCCTTGGGAATGATTTAAGTTTTCAATTCTTCTGTGGTTAATTAAAGATTTCAGAAGTGTATTCCAAAGTGAATATACTATACTGAAAACAACGCAGAGAGAACTGATTTTCTTATTGTCTTTTGTCCTTTTCTAGATTGATATCAGCAATGTTCAATTGATAATGATGCCAGCACCTTGTAATACAGTCTGAATAGATATGAAAATCAAGACCCTTCATGGCTGACAATCAATAACACTTTGTCTCACCTCCCCAGCATTTCCTCATCCAACCCCTGGGACTCCTATGGATCAGGAATGGTGTGGCCAGCAGGACCAGGGCAGTGATTCTTCCCTGTGCTCAACACTGGTGAGGCAGCACCTCGAGTGCTGTGTCCAGTTCTGGGCCCCCAATTTAGGAAGGACATGGAGGCTGGTGTCGAGAAGGGCAACAAGGCTGGTGAGGGTCTGGAACACAAGTCCTGTGAGAGTGGCTGAGAGCTGGATGTTTATCCTGGAGAAGAGGAGGCTCAGGAGACCTCATCACTCTACAACTCCCTGACAGGAGGGTGCAGCCAGGTGGGAGTCGGGGCTCTAGATGTTTTAAGCTGGACATTGGAAAATATTCTTAACAAAAGGGTGATTGGGCATTGGAATGGGCTGCCAAGGGAGGTGGTGAGTCACCATCCCTGGAAGTGTTTTAAGGAAAGACTGGATGTGGCACTGAGTGCCATGGTCTGGGTGACAAGGTGGTGTTGGGTCACAGGTTGGACTTGATGCTCTCAAAGGTCTTTTCCAGCCTGGGTGATTCTGTGATGATTGTGACACTGCAGGGCCCTGGGGAAGCAAGGGGCCATTGTGACACTGCAGGGCCTCGTGGAACTGAGAGGACCATGGTGACACTGTGTACGACATGGCACCACAGAGCCAAGGGCCACTGTGACACTGTGGGGCTACATGGGAGCAAGGAGTCCATGGTGACACTCTGGGTCCTGTGGAACCACAGAGGCCACTGTGACACTGCAGGGCCTTGTGGAACCAAGGGGCCATTGTGCCACTGTGGAACCAAGGAGAGCCTTGTGAGAGCCTGGGGCCAATGGAATCAAGGGCCATTGTTCCACTGCAAGGACTCTTGGAACTAAGGGAACAATTGTGACACTGTGGTGCCCCATGGAACCAAGGGTCCCTGTGACACTGCAGGATCTTGTGTAACCAGGGCTCCATTGTGACACTGCAGCACCAAGGAATTCATGGTGGCACTCGGAGGCCTCATGGAACCAAGAGGCCACAGTGACCCTGCAGGGCCTTGTGGGACCATGCAGAGCATTGTGACAGAGCAGGACCTCGTGTAATGATGGGGCCATTGTGACACTGCAGGGCCCATGGAACCAAGGGCCAGTGCTGCTCCTCAGGGACTCATGGAATGAAGGAAACATGTTTGACACCATGGTGCCCCTTGGGACCAAGAGGCCATTGTGACACTGTGGGACCAAGGAGAGCATTGCTGCACTGTGAGACCTCATGGAACCAAGGATCCATTGTGACTGCAGGGCCCTTGTCAAAGGGCCATTGTGACACTGGGGCAAGTCCAAGGGACTTTTGTGACACCAAGGGCTCCCATGGAACCAAAAGACATTGTGACACTGGGAGGCCTCATGGCCAGTAGGAGGGCTCTGCAGAGGACCTGGACAGGCTGGATCCAGGGCCCAAATCCAACAAGGTGAGGTTTAACAAGACCAAGTGCTGGTCCTGCACTTTGGCCACAACAACCCCTGCAGACTACAGGCTGGGGACAGAGTGGCTGGACAGTGGCCAGGCAGAAAGGGACCTGGGGGCACTGATGGACAGCAGGCTGGACATGAGCCAGCAGTGTGCCCAGGTGGCCAAGAGGCCAATGGCACCTGGCCTGGATCAGAATGGTGTGGCCAGCAGAACAGGGCAGTGATTCTTCCTGTGCTCAGCACTGGTTGGGCAGCACCTCGAGTGCTGTGTCCAGTTCTGGGCCCCCAATTTAGGAAGGACATGGAGGGCTGGAGCGTGTCCAGAGAAGGGCAACAAGGCTGGTGAGGGTCTGGAACACAAGTCCTGTGAGAGTGGCTGAGAGCTGGGGATGTTTATCCTGGAGAAGAGAGGCTCAGAGACAAGGTGGTGTCAGGGCACAGGTTGGACTTGATGATCTCCAAGGTCTTTTCCAGCCTGGCTGATTCTGTGATTCTCTGAAACCACCCTGGAGCAGTTGCAGGATGAGCCCTGGGCCTCCTCTTCACAAGGTCCAGCAGCCCAGGTCCCTCAGCTTCTCCACACAGCCCCAAAGCCCATCCTGTCAGTCCTGCAGAGCCTCTCCAGCCCCTCCTCACTGCCCAGAACAGGGAGCCCCACACCCAGACACACCAGCCCAGATGTGCCCCCTGGCCTGTGGTGCCTCTGGCAAGGGAGCAGCACGAGGCACTGCAGGAGCCTGCAGACAATTCCTGAAGCACTTGTAGGATGATCCTGCTCCCCAAGGGATGTTCCCATGGTGCCAACTCAGAACTGAAATGGGGAGTGGGGCCAGAGGAAAGGGCAAAACAGGGATGGGCTGTTTGAAAATAGGAAGAAATCTGAACCAGAATAAAGAAAGCAAAGGTGAAGCAAGGAAATGCTCAGGGCAGTTTGGGGGTGGCTGCCAGGCAGCCCTGGCTCTGAGCAACATCTGCAGTGGGACAGGAAACTCACAGCTCATGGGAACAAACTTTCTGGCTGACTGCAGAGGCCACGACAAACCTGAGTGGTTTCCTGCCGTCCCCCAGCCCTTGCTGGCCCCAGGGGCTGATGGCATTTGTGCTCACTCAGCTCCATCTCCCCACAGCAGCACCATGGGGTGCTGACGCCTGCTCTGTGCAGTGCAAACAGGGGCTCCTGAGCCAGTGCTGCCGTGGCTGTGCCTGCAAGGATGCGGCACCTGTGTGAGCTGGGGGAGAGGCCAGGGCTGCAGAGGGGATGTTGTTGGCAGGTGCATGAGGACGCTGTGGGACGCTGCCCTGGGCTGTCCAGCGCAGTGGGGATGGATCAGCCCCTGCTCTGCTGCTCCTTGCCAGGGTCTCCCCTTGCAGGGCCCTTGCAGAGCACCAGCCATGCTGTTTGCCCCCAGCCTGCCCACGGCCAGCCTGGGGCTGCTCACGGGGTTTTCTCTGCTCAGCACTGGCCTGGCCAAGTGTTGTGGAGAGAGCCTGGCCAAGGAGCCTGGAGCCCCCAGGCCCTGGCCTGAGGCGTCAGCGCTGCCCCAGCAGTGCCCATGGCCTGTCCCTGCTGCAGCCCCGGCACTGCCACCCCCAGGGCTGTGCCCGGCCCCGAGAGCACTCAGGCCCTGCAGCAACACGAGGGGCAGGAGGGCAGCGGGGCAGTGGCACGGGAGCAGCACTGGCAACACCAAGTGCTGCTGCTGCTGGGCACAGCTGCTGTGCCAGCACTGATCTGCCCCAGCTCTGCACACAGACATTGCTGCTGCAGCTCCAGAGAAGGAACAAAGGGGCATCTCTGGAGAAAAGTTTGCTGAGATCCTTTATTTTGTTTAAAGCCACCAAGAGCACAGCTCTTGGCACAAAAGAATGGCATTTCTTTGTGCAACATCAAAACCAACAAGAACTATCAAAGATGACTTTTATTACAAGTCATCAGTCTCCCACACTGCAGCCTTGAGCTCCTGGTTCCTCAGGCTGTAGATGAGGGGTTCAGGGCTGGAGGCACCACTGAGTACAGAACTGACAGGGCCAGATCCAGGGATGGGGAGGAGATGGAGGGGGCTTCAGGTAGGCAAAATGCCCAGTGCTGATAAACAGGGAGACCACAGCCAGGTGAGGGAGGCAGGTGGAAAAGGCTTTGTGCCGTCCCTGCTCAGAGGGGATCCTCAGCACAGCCCTGAAGATCTGCACATAGGAGAAAACAATGAACACAAAACAACCAAAATACAAACAGGCACTAACAGCAAGAAGCCCAAGTTCCTGGTAGGAGTTTGAGCAGGAGAGCTTGAGGATCTGTGGGGATTTCACAGAAGAACTGGCCCAGGGCATTGCCATGGCACAGGGGCAGGGAAAATGTATTGGCTGTGTGCAGCAGAGCATTGAGAAAGCCACTGGCCCAGGCAGCTGCTGCCATGTGGGCACAAGCTCTGCTGCCCAGGAGGGTCCCGTAGTGCAGGGGTTTGCAGATGGACACGTAGCGGTCGTAGCACATGATGGTCAGGAGGAAAGCTCTGCTGAAATGAAACACAAAGAAAAACACCTGAGCAGCACATCCTGAGTAGGAGATGTTCCTGGTGTCCCAGAGGGAATTGTGCATGGCTTTGGGCACAGTGGTGCAGATGCAGCCCAGGTCGCTGAGGGCCAGGTTGAGCAGGAAGAAGAACATGGGGGTGTGCAGGTGGTGGCCGCAGGCTACGGCGCTGATGATGAGGCCGTTGCCCAGGAGGGCAGCCAGGGAGATGCCCAGGAAGAGGCAGAAGTGCAGGAGCTGCAGCTGCCGCGTGTCTGCCAGTGCCAGCAGGAGGAAGTGGCTGATGGAGCTGCTGTTGGACATTTGCAGTGTCTTGGCATGGGGATCTGTAAAAGTAATCATGGAATAGTTCAGTTTGGAGAGGACTTTAAATATCCCAGCCCAGCTTGGTGGCACTTTCCCCACTGCCTGCCCCAGGGCTCTGCTGCCTGGAGCTGTCCCTGCCAGCAGCTGCTTCCCTGTGCCCAGGGCTGGGCCCTGCCAGTGCTGCCAGAGCCCAGCCCAGCCCTGGGGCTCAGCTCTGCCCTGCAGACCCCTCCCAGCACAGGGCACTGCCCCAGGCCAGCTCTGCCTCTGCAGGCTCTGATGGCAATATCAAAGCAATCCCTGAGGAGGCTGGAAAAGTGACACTGATGCTGCCTGTAAGGGACCCTGTGCTGATTTCTTTCTTGCCTGGTTTATTAAGATTTGAGAGAAATTTTTTATTTTTCTCAACCTGAGATGAATATCAGTTTGCAATTTCCCATGCAGGTAACCCAGAACAGTAGATTATCAAAATCAGGATTTTCCCTTTATGCAGCCTCTGCCTTGCTGTGCTTCCTGTATAAACTACTTGGAAATATTCTGGAGTTAAAATGTCATGCTGGGAGCCGTCCTGAACAATGCAGCATCCTCACCACACAAGGAGAACATTTCCAAGCCCTTACCAGCTGTCTCCTTCCACCCAGACCTTGTCCCCAGTGCTGTGAGCAGCTCCCAGGGCTGGCTGAGAGCTGTCATGGCAGGCAGATTCTCTCCTTCAGACTGTGTTCAAAACGTTCTCAAGAACTCAGATTCAAATTCTAAAGTTTCCTGAAGTTTTAATGGATTCCACTGAGGCATATGACTGTGAAAGTGTCTCCATGTATTTCGAGCAGAACACTGGAGGCAGTAATGACATGGGGACAAACAAGGGAAAGGTGTCTCTGATGCTGAGCAAACCTGAATGTGTTTCAGGAATGCAAAGGGCCAGCAAGGTGGGGCAGCCGGGGGATGCCGACAGCCTGCAGGGACAGAGGCGCAGGGCATGGACACCATAGGACAGCCTGGGCTGCAGAGGACACAGGGATGGGCAGCAGGTGAAAGGCCCTGCCAGAGCCAAGTGCTGCAGCACTTGGGCCATGGCTGCTGTCCCTGGGCCTGAGGCCAGCAGGGGACAAGTGAGCCTTGCTGTGCTGGGGCCTCATTGCCTCCTTGTCCCTGCTCAGCAGCTTGGCAGGGTGCATCCCATGGTCCTGCCCTTGGCATGGCACGTCCCCAGAGCCCAGTGGCCCGGGAAGAGCCCTGAGCAATGAGGGAGGGACAGAATCTGCCTTGCCTGGGGCTGGGGCTCAGGCCTTGACCGTTTGCATTCCTGAAACACATCCAGGTTTTCTTAGCACCAGAGACACCTTTACATTCCTTCTTCTCCAGTGCCTCCATTGTTCTGCTCTAACTGGAACCTTGGGGAATTTTCTCAGTCCTGTCTCTCAGTGGGACTCATTTAAACTTCAAGAAACTTTGAAGTTTCAATTTAATTTTGAGTTCTTGAGAGGATTTTTGAAAAACATTCTCTCAGGGACTGAATCTAATTTAAAAAAGAACAAACTCCTGAGAAGGTCATTAAAGTCGGTTTTTTGCATCTCCTGGCACAGAGGGAGATAATGACAATCAGGAAAAGCTTCAAAAAGACATTTCTGCTGAGGAGCAGCTCCTCTCCCAGCCCAGCAGGGCTGAGGGCACTGCCTGCAGGCACTGAGGGGACAGGAGCCAGGCACAGACAGGCTGAAGGCAATCAGGACTGGGAAGACATTGAGCTGAGACTTCACTTGGGGAAACATCTTCCCAGCCCTGGACATGGTGAGTCTGTGGGTGCAGGGCAGTGTCCCCTGTGCTCCTGGCGGGATCTCCTGGAGCCAGCACAGCCCACAGCCTGGGGGATGTGTCAGGAGGACTCTCCCAGTTTCTCTGAGGCACAGGAGGAGGAGGATGTGCTGCAGAGCGGGGCTGCCCTGGGCACCGTCAGAGGGACAGGGCAGGACGGCTCCTGCTGCCAGGGACGGCTGCAGGGGCTGAAGCTGGGGCTGCAGCCAGGGCTGCCCAGGGCTGTCCTGCAGAGCAGCTCCTGCAGCTCTCAGGGCTCTTGGCCAGCCCAGGGCATGTGCTACCTGCCAGGAGCAGCTCTCAGCCTGCCTGGTAGCTTCCCATGCACTGTGGAGAGAAAATGGAGGTGGAAGGAGCCACCCCATCAGGGCAGATTCCTCCTGCTGTGGAGATGGTGCTGCATGGCCAGGGCTGCTCTCAGCTTTCTCCTCAAGGCAAGGGAAAGGGGCTGTCAGGTGTGTCTCTGTCACTGAGACTTCTGGCACTGTCCCCCTGGGCATCAGCAGATCTGCCTCACATCTCCCTCACAAAGGGCCTCCTCACCCTCCTCTGCCTACAGACAGCAGCAGCAGCACCTTGGCTTGCAGCATCTGTATTTGTCTGAGCTGCCCTTAAGGCCCTGGTGGCAGGGAGATGCCCCTGGGCAATGGCCTGTGCTGGGAGGGGTGTGCAGGGCAGAGCTGAGCCGTCAGGGCTGGGCTGGGATCTGGGTGCACTGCCAGGGACCAGCCTTTGATAGAGAGGAACAGCTCCCATTAGGCACAACTGCAGACAGCAGAGAGCCAGACCAATCCTGGATTTACTTCCCTGTCCATCTGCACCGGCAAAGAAAGGAGGGTTTACAGAAACTAACTTTAAAACCACATCTTTCAAAAGTCCACCTCATTTTTCCAGTAAGTTTTAAGCGTGATCACCCTGAATAGGGAGAGGTGTAATGAGTGAAGGGCAGCTGAGTGTGACCAGCAGATCTGACTGCACTGGGGCACAGGGAACCCTATGTTCACTCTGGGCTCCCCAGTGTTCAGATTGAGAACTGTGCTAAAGATGAGGCAGTAACTCAGCAGCAGCAGATACCCAAATGCAAAAAAATTTAGCCAAATTCCCTCACAGGAAGAGCTGTATTTTGAGGGGATTCAAAATAAAATAGCATAGAATTGAATCAAAGGAGTTGTCCCAGGTCGTCAATGTGTCCTTTCAACAGTCCACCATTCCCAGAGTGAAGAAATGTCCAACAGCAGCTCCATCAGCCACTTCCTCCTGCTGGCACTGGCAGACACGCGGCAGCTGCAGCTCCTGCACTTCTGCCTCTTCCTGGGCATCTCCCTGGCTGCCCTCCTGGGCAACGGCCTCATCATCAGCGCCGTAGCCTGCGGCCACCACCTGCACACCCCCATGTTCTTCTTCCTGCTCAACCTGGCCCTCAGCGACCTGGGCTGCATCTGCACCACTGTGCCCAAAGCCATGCACAATTCCCTCTGGGACACCAGGAACATCTCCTACGCAGGATGTGCTGCTCAGGTGTTTCTTTTTATGTTCTCCATGTCTTCAGAGTTTTATCTCCTGACCATCATGTGCTACGACCGCTACGTGTCCATCTGCAAACCCCTGCACTACGGGACCCTCCTGGGCAGCAGAGCTTGTGCCCACATGGCAGCAGCTGCCTGGGCCAGTGCCTTTCTCAATGCTCTGCTGCACACAGCCAATACATTTTCCCTGCCCCTGTGCCATGGCAATGCCCTGGGTCAGTTCTTCTGTGAAATCCCACACATCCTCAAGCTATCCTGCTCAGAATCCAACCTCAGGGAACTTGGGCCTCTTGCTGTTAGTGTCTGTCGAGCACTTGCATGTTTTGTGTTCATTGTTTTCTCCTATGTGCAGATCTTCAGGGCTGTACTGAGGATCCCTCTGAGCAGGGACGGCACAAAGCCTTTTCCACCTGCCTCCCTCACCTGGCTGTGGTCTCCCTGTTTATCAGCACTGCCACGTTTGCCTACCTGAAGCCCCCCTCCATCTCCTTCCCATCCCTGGATCTGGCAGTGTCAGTTCTGTACTCGGTGGTGCCTCCAGCCCTGAACCCCCTCATCTACAGCCTGAGGAACCAGGAGCTCAAGGCTGCAGTGTGGACACTGATTACTGGCTGCTGTCACAAACATTGAACTGCTAGCCAATTTCTGCAAAGCACTTATAATAAAAGTTGTCTTTGATTCTCTGGTTTGTTTGACTATTTTTTGCCCAGTTTTGAAATTTTAAAATTGTACACAAAAACATGCCATTGCTTGTACTCTTTCTCATTTTGGTTTTCTTCACTTTTACTGTGACCCACAGACTCAATCAATGAACAGCTGTGCACTTAGTGGGTTTAAACAAACTAAAGGATCTCCCAGCAAAGTTTTCTCCAGAGATCCCCTTCTGTTCCCTTCTCTGGAGCTGCAGCAGCAATGTCTGTGTGCAGAGCTGGGGCAGATCAGTGCTGGCACAGCAGCTGTGCCCAGCAGCAGCAGCACTTGGTGTTGCCAGTGCTGCTCCCATGCCACTGCCCCGCTGCCCTCCTGCCCCTCGTGTTGCTGCAGGGCCTGAGTGCTCTCGGGGCCGGGCACAGCCCTGGGGGTGGCAGTGCCGGGGCTGCAGCAGGGACAGGCCATGGGCACTGCTGGGGCAGCGCTGACACCTCAGGCCAGGGCCTGGGGGCTCCAGGCTCCTTGGCCAGGCTCTCTCCACAGCCCTTGGCCAGGCCAGTGCTGAGCAGAGAAAACCCCCGTGAGCAGCCCCAGGCTGGCCGTGGGCAGGCTGGGGGCAAACAGCATGGCTGGTGCTCTGCAAGGGCCCTGCAAGGGGAGACCCTGGCAAGGAGCAGCAGAGCAGGGGCTGATCCATCCCCACTGCGCTGGACAGCCCAGGGCAGCGTCCCACAGCATCCTCATGCACCTGCCAACAACATCCCCCTCTGCAGCCCTGGCCTCTCCCCCAGCTCACACAGGTGCCGCATCCTTGCAGGCACAGCCACGGCAGCACTGGCTCAGGAGCCCCTGTTTGCACTGCACAGAGCAGGCGTCAGCACCCCATGGTGCTGCTGTGGGGAGATGGAGCTGAGTGAGCACAAATGCCATCAGCCCCTGGGACCAGCAAGGGCTGGGGACGGCAGGAAACCACTCAGGTTTGTCGTGGCCTCTGCAGTCAGCCAGAAAGTTTGTTCCCCATGAGCTGTGAGTTTCTGTCCCACTGCAGATGTTGTTGCTCAGAGCCAGGGCTGCCTGGCAGCCACCCCCAAACTGCCCTGAGCATTTCCTTGGCTTCACCCTTGCTTTCTTTACTCTTCCTGGTTCAGATTACTTGCTCTTGCCCATCACTTTCCCTGCTTTGTAAACAGCTCATCCCTCTTTGCACTTTGCTCTTTCCTCTCTGGCCCCACAGTGTCACAGTGGCCTCTGTGGTTCCACAGGACCCAGAGTGTCACCATGGACTCCTTGCTCCCATGTAGCCCCACAGTGTCACAGTGGCCCCTTGGCTCTGTGGTGCCATGTCGTACACAGTGTCACCATGGTCCTCTCAGTTCCACGAGGCCCTGCAGTGTCACAATGGCCCCTTGCTTCCCCAGGGCCTGCAGTGTCACAATCATCACAGAATCACCCAGGCTGGAAAAGACTTTTGAGAGCATCAAGTCCAACCTGTGACCCAACACCACCTTGTCACCCAGACCATGGCACTCAGTGCCACATCCAGTCTATCCTGAAACACTTCCAGGGACAGTGATTCACCCACCTCCCTGGGCAGCCCATTCCAATGCCTAATCACTATTTTGGTGAAGATTATTTCCTAATGTCCATCCTAAACATCCCCAGGTGCAGCTTTAAGGCTGTGCCCTCTTGTCCTGTCACTGTTTCCTGGGAAAAGAACCTGACTCTCACCTGGCTGCACCCTCCCATCAGAGACTTGTAGAGGGTGATGAGGTCTCCCGTGAGCCTCCTCTTCTGAAGGATAAACAACCCCAGGTCCCTCAGCCACTTCTCAAAGGACTTGTGTTCCAGACCCCTCACCAGCCTTGGTGCTCTTCTCTGGACACGCTCCAGCCCCTCCATGTCCTTCCTAAATTGGGGGCCCAGAACTGGAGACAGCATTCGAGGTGCTGCCAAACCAGTGTCGAGCACAGGGGACGATTCACTGCCCTGGTCCTTCTGGCCACACCAATCCTGATCCAGAGGAGTCCCAGGGGTTGGATGGGGGAAATGCTGGCGAGGGCCTGGTGACAAAGTGTGATTGATTGTCAGCCATGAAGGGTCTTGAATTTCATATCTTTTCAGATTGCATTAAAACGTGCTGGGGGTCAATATCAATTGGACATGGCTGATATCAACGTAGAAACAGGAAAAAAGACAAAACTGTTCTCTCGGCGTTATTTTCAATAGAAAATATTCATTTTGGATACACTTCTGAAATTTGTCTAATTAACCACAGAAGAATTGAAAACTTCTATTATTCCCAGGGGTTTTCTTCTTCTGGTGTCTTGAAGAAATGTTTATGTGCCTTTGTCACTGAATTCCTGAACTGAAGAGCTCAAGAAAGAAGAGCCTCTGAAGTAGTAAAATTCATCATCAACCTCCAAGTGGCTGAGGATCCATCCTCATCAGAGCAGGAATGAACAGAAATGGGCACAGCTTTGTGGCTGCCCCAGCTCTGGGATGGGCCCTGGGCCTGGAGCAGGAGCAGCTCTGCAGGGCCCCAAGGCCGGGGCTGCTGTGCTGGCCTGGGCAGATGGGATGGCAGCAGGGGCTGCAGAGCTCTCAGGAGCTCAGGGAGAGGGGAGCAGGGCACACAGGGAGCCTCCTTTTGCCTTGGCCAAGCACCTTCCCAATGACCACCCCAAATTTACCACACCCACTGACCACACCCACTGACCACTCGCACTGACCACACCCAGTGAACACACCCATTGCCAAGACACCAATGCCCACACCCCACTGACCACACCCAATGACTACTCAACTGACCATACCCCTGCTGACCACACACCACTGTCCACACCCATTGCTCACAACCAGTGACCACACCCCACTGACTACACCCACTGACCATCCAACTGACCACCCCC
This sequence comes from Luscinia megarhynchos, assembly GCA_034336665.1. Classification (NCBI taxonomy): domain Eukaryota; kingdom Metazoa; phylum Chordata; class Aves; order Passeriformes; family Muscicapidae; genus Luscinia; species Luscinia megarhynchos. Next base: position 42,983 of record JAPFBE010000113.1, on the reverse strand, counting down.
ACCCAACTACCAATTGACCCCATTCACTGACCGCAACCACTGACCACACCATCACTGACCACATCCCATTTCCCACACCCCACTGACCACCTCAAATGGCCACACCCACGCACCAGACCCCACTGACCATCCCCACTGCCCACACCCACTGACCACACCCACTGACCACAATCCACTGACCACCCAAGTGAACAAACTGACCACTCAACTGACCGTACCCTGACTGACCACATGCCACTTACCATACCAACTTACCACCCCCTCAGTGACCACAGCCACTGCCCAAACACCAATGCCCACATCCCACTGAACACACCAATTGACCGCTCAACTGACCACAGCCCACTGACTACACCCAATAACCACACTCCACTGACGACTGCAAGGACCACTGCCCACTGGCCCCAACCACTGATCACACCTACTGACCACCCCATTGACCACACACAATGGTCACCCCACTCACCACAAGGCAATGAGCACCCAAGTGACCACACCCCCACTGACCACACCCACTGACCACCCCTACTGTCCAAAAGGACCACACCAAGTTACCACCCCTCACTGACCAAACCCACTGACCACCCCCAATGACCACTCAACTGGCCACATCCACCCACCACACCCACTGCTCACACCCACTGACCACCCCCAATGACCACTCTGCACTGCTCACACCCACTGACTACCACCACTGACCACACCAACAACCACACCCCTGAGCACCCAACAGACAACCCCCACCCAACTGACCACATTCACTGACCACTCCCACTGACTGCAGCCAGTGACCACACTTGCTGACCACACTCACAAACCCCTCCACTGACCTTACCCCAATAACTGCAGCCCACTGAGCACACCCACTGACCACACACCACTCCCCACACCCATTGCCCACAACCAGTGATCACACCCCATTGACCACACTGCACTGACCATGCAAACTGATCACAAACCACTGACCACCCAAACTGACCAAACCCACTGACCACCCCAAATGACCACACACAGTGACCACTCACCACTGACCATCTCCACAGGCCACTGTGGTAATTGGATCAACTGAAATTGGAGACATAAACCTGAGACCCTGGCAAACTAGGCACTGTGAAGATGTTAATTAGCACATTCCAAAGTAAATCCTCTTCCTAGCCCTAATTATCAGTTGATCTGAGAGCTTTTGCCATAAAAGGTCAAGTACTCCAGGATTGGACCTTTGCCCTCAGGTATTCCCTATGTATTGTGAACCCGATCCCCTGACCCTGGTCTTTGGTTCCTGCCTATCCTGGGATAACATCGCTTTTGGATACTGCTTCACATGGATTAAAGGATATCCTGGCAAACCATCACACTCATCCTTTTATTAATACAGCCACACTATCACCCAGCTAAGCCGGTGAAGTTTTCACCAGGGGAGAACCCCCAAGCGACGCAACACCTGGGTACCCCCAAAACTCACCTGGATAACCTGGGTACCCCTTGAACATGTGGATCACCTGAAACCCCTGGAGCCCTCCCAAACTGATGTCCCCAAAATCCTCGTTGCTTTGACAGGATAAACCTAGTGTCCCTAAATCCCCATTGCCTGTAATGGGTAGACCTGGTGTCCCTAAATTCTTATTGACTTCAGTGGGGCAGACCCAGAGTCCTGTTTATCCCCATTTATTTCCCAGTGGTCCCATTTATTTCCCAGTGGTCCCACTTATGCCCCAGTGCTCCCAGTAACCCCAGTGTCCCCCTTAGCTGCTCCCAGTGCTCCCAGTTTAACCAGTAACCCTTCCTGAACAAGCCCTATTAAGGGGTAGACCTGGTGTCACTAAATCCACATTGACTTCAATTGGGTAAATCCAGTGTTCCTCAAACCCCAAATGACTTCAGCAGAGTAGACTGGTGTCCCTCAATCACCTTTGAATTCAATGGGTAGACCCTATGTCGCAACGTTTTTGGTGCTAAAAATCCCGTGTTTGGGCTTGAAACTGCAAGATTTTGGGCTGAAAACAGAAATTTTTGGGCTTACCTAGAGACACGGATCCAGCACGGGCCACAGGTGTGGGATCAGGAATTTGGGATTGGCTTCCAGGAATTCATCCAAGACTTCTAGAGCATCAGGACCTCAATTCTAGAGTGGAAATTCCCAGAATTCAGCCAAACATTTCCCTCAAATTTACCCAAATTTCCCCATTTTAGCCCCAAATTTCTGCAAAATCCCATTTGACTTTAATGGTGGATCTGTTTATCCTAAATGATTATTGATTTCAATAGGTTAAATGTGATGTCCCAAAATCCCCACTGCCTTTAATGCAGTACAATTGGTGCCCCAACATGCCTATTGAATTCAATGGAGTAGATGTGATGACCAAAAAAATCCCTATTGAGAGATTAATATTACAAGAGACAGGACAACTGAGAGATATTGTAAAATATGATTTATTGCTTTATTGCACAGTCTCATAGAAGGGTGAGACTTTAAAGGTGTTACATCCAATGCCATAATATCAGAAGCCACCTCATTCTTAGTTACAATGCCTTATGTTAGTTTTTTAACCAATCAAACACTTCTATGAAGTTCGCTAGCGTCTCTTTACACCTATCATTAATTGCTTTGCTTCTCATGGCTTTGCTGCAATATGTCATTTTACAAACAATCATTGAACACTTCACAAACCCATATTGATACATCTTAGGCTTCTAACTAACTTTATAACAGGTTCTATTGCTAAACTTCTAAATCTTTCACTATCTTAGTTAACATATTGCTTTGCTTTCATAATACATATTTCTGTTTACTTAAAACACATTTCTACATAAATACAAACTTATATTCTTGTTTCATGTCTATTTTACTTTTAATGCTCTAAGTCTCCAAGCTTTCTCCAAGGTCTTAGGTCAAGCTTTGGATCCATCTCTGTCTCTGAGCCTGTGTGCACAAGGCACTGAGAGCTCACTGTGCCTGCATTTCCCACACCATTGTCATCTCTGCCTCCAATTTCCTGCTCTAACTGGATCCTGGGGACACTTTCTCAGTCATGTCCCTCAGTGGGACCCATGAATGGCATCAGAAACTTTGGAGTTCGATTATGACTGAATTCTTGAGAGGTTTCCTAGCAAACCACGGTCCTGCCTTGATTTCCTTCTGGTCTAGTGCAGTTCATTCGGAAGATTTTCAACTCCAGTTATGGAGAAATATGTTGAAGAGCCTCTTAGAAATATCCATTCCTATTTTAAAGGGTGTATTTTGTTACTGTTCTCTTTAGAGCAGAGGTGATTGCAGCATTCTGTGATTGATATTTGTGAGAAATGGAGTTGTAAAGGATTCTCAAAGCCTGACTGAAAGCTCACACGTGTACACTTGTACATGTGTATGCAAACTCTGAGATAAGGTGTGCTGACTTAGAAAGAATGGAATAGAGAAGACATTGTTGAGAGGAGATTGAACTAGAAATAAGTTTCAAACCATGGCCTTGCAAAAAGACCTGATATTCTGGAGAATCAGAACTGTGAAAAGATGCATTGTGGCAAGACAATGTGGGGTAAAATAATAGGTGATTGATGTTACAAGTATTAGCAGCATTGTGGGGCAAAAGTTAATATTTATAAGATATTGTAACCAGAAAATAAGTTGGCTTCTGATAGAATGGCATTGAGTTTTACATCTCTTATGTTTCACCCTTCAACAAGATTGATAATGGAATAAAATCTTTTAAATGCCTCTCAGTTGCCTCATCTCTATAGAGCTGGCATTTTCCAACAGTGCTGAGTCCCTGGACATCAGTCCCTGAGAGGGAGCTGAAGGAAAACTTCTCAAGAAATCAAAGTTATATTCAAACTCCAAAGTTTCTTGAAGTTTTAATGGCTCCCACTGAGGGACAGGACTCAAAAGAGTCCCCAGGTTCCAGTTAGAGCAGAACACTGGAGGCACTCATGACAAGTGGGAAAAAAACAAGGAAAGGTGTCTCTGATGCTGAGAAGACCTGGATGTTTTTCAGGAATGCCCAGGGCAGGAGCATGGGGCGGCCCCTGCCAGGCTGCTGAGCAGGGACAAGGAGGCAATGAGGCCCCAGCACAGCAAGGCTCACTTGTCCCCTGCTGGCCTCAGGCCCAGGGCCAGCAGCCATGGCCCAAGTGCTGCAGCAGTTGGCTCTGGCAGGGCCTTTCAGCTGCTGCCCATCCCTGTGCCCTGTGCAGCCCAGGCTGTCCTACGGTGTCCATGCCCTGCGCCTCTGTCCCTGCAGGCTGTCGGCATCCCCCGGCTGCCCCACCTCGCTGGCCCTTCCTTTGCTGACAGCTCTGCGTCCTGCCTGCCTCTGCCTGGCCACACAGAGCCTTGGGCTGCTCCAGACTCCTTCTGGGGGATGTGCTGCACCCCAGCCCTACCCTGGGAGAGAAATTCCTTTCTCCTCATGTCCAGTTTGGCCTCTCCTCTGCTGTCCTCAGTCTCCACTCCACTGAGCACAGAGATTCTTTGTCCTTATACAGTGGTCATGTTCTTGCAGCCTCCAAACCCCACTTCGGGTGATTTCTGGACCCTCTCAAACATTTTGCCAAATTAAAACATTCTTCTCATAATCTAAGAAAATCACCAGAGGACAGGACAGCCAGACCTGTGTGTCTTGGATACTTTTGTCTTGGTGCAAACCTTGGATAGATGCAATTTTAGATGTTGAATCCCAGTTTTGGCCATTGGCACTTAGGTAAGAAGGGTGGTTCTTTTCCACTGGAAGGAAAGCACAGAGCCCCAGTGTTTGGTGGTAAATGAGAGACAGCCCTCAAGAGACCAAGGCCAGTGAGAGCTGTCTGTCCTAGCAGCTTTTGGCTGGGAGAAGCCTTGCATATAGGGCACTTTTTATGGGGAGTACCAATTTCAGCCTTAGGCAGCAGGAAAAAGGGATGGTTCTTTTCCATAGAAAGGAAAGCACAGAGCCCCAGTGCTCCAGTGGGTGATGAGAGTCAGCCCTCAACATGCCAGTGTCAGCCAGACCTGCCACGTGTCCCCGAGGAGGCCAAACCATCCAGACCCATTCCATGAGCCTTTGGTTCCATGGGGCCCTGCAGGGTCACAATGGTCTCCATGGTTCCATGGGGGTCCCACAGTGTCACAATGACCCCTTCATTTCAGAGGGCCCCACAGTGTCACCATGGTCTCCACAGGAAGGAAACCATGGAGCCCCAGTGTTTCAGGGACTGATCAACTGCAGCCACCAGAGGCCAAGGCCAGCCAGACCTGTCTGCAATGGAAACTTTTGTGTAGGAGCAATATTTGAATCTAGGATTTTTGGAGGTGGAATCCCAATTTTGGCCATGGGCACCTGGAGAAGAAGAATGGTTCTTTTCCATAGCAAGGAAAGCTCTGAGCCCCAGTGTTTGAAGGCAGGTGAGAGCTGGCCCTCAGGAAGACAAGGTGAGGCAGACATGTTGGTAATGGCAGCTTTTGTCTAGGATTAATCCCTGGATATTGGGATTTTTTTTAGGGGAATCCCATTTTGGCAATGAGATCCTGGATGAGAAGAACAGTTCTATTCCTTTTGAAGGAAAGCACAGATCCCCAGTGTTTCAGGAGCACATGAGAAGAGACCTTCGACATGCCAAGGGCAGTTGTACCAGTCAGGCCAAGCCAACCAGACCTGTTACCTGTTCCCTTGTTTCCATGGGGCCCTGCAGTGTCACAATGGTTGTGTCATATTGGATCCTTGGTACCGTGAGGCCCAGATGTGTCACACTGGCCTTTTGTTTCCATGGGGTTCCAGTGTAACAAAGGTCCCTTTTTTCCATGAGGCCTTGCAGTGTCACAGGGGTCTCCTTGGTGCTGCAGTTTCACAACAGACCCTTGGTTCTGTGGGGACTCACAATGGCAGAAGAGTCTTCTTGGTTGCATGATGCCTTTCACAGCACCTTGATTCAACAAGGCCTCAAAGTGTCATCACAACCTCCAGGATTCCATGAGACCCTGAAATGTCACAATGGACCTTTGGTTCCATGGGGTCCAGCACTGTTACATGAATCCTTAGTTCCATGGGGCTCTGTAGTGTCACCATGGACTCCTTGGTTCAATGGTTCCACACAGTGACACAATCACCCCTTGACCCAACAAGACCCCACAGTGTCACAATGGTTCCTTTCTTCCATGAGGCCTTGTAGGCTTGCAAGGACTCCTTGGTTCCATGGGGCCACAGAGTGTCACTGTGGCCCCTTGGTTCAATGAGGCCTGAAAAGCCTTAAAATATTAGCCTTTATATTTTTTAAATCCTCTACTGCATTTGGGCATAACTCTAAACTCCATATAAAGTGTTAGTTAATTGTCTTTACATTTTGGTCAGACAAAGCAATTCCTCTGACACTCAAGGATACCCTACAGCCTCAGACTCTGAAAAGTACAAACAAAAGTGAATTGGGGGGTAAAAACTGGGGAAATATGACTTCATTACCTGAAGCTGTAATTGGAGGATTAACCCCTGATATGTAAATTGACCAAACTTATATCTCTCTGAAAAACTCATCACCACCATCCATCTTGGCTGTAGCCTCTGGGAGGCTTTTGACAGCCACTTTATTCTCTTAACATTCCAGGTAGCTTGTCCAAGGCATCACCTGTAGTGTCACAATAGTCTCCATGATTCCATAAGGCCCTGCAGTGTTAAAACAGACCATTGATTCCATGAGACCCCACAGTGTCACAATGGCCCCTTGGTTCCATTGAGCCCCACAGTGCACTCTGGCCCCTTGTGACAAAATGCCCTGAAATGCCACAATGGCCTTTTGGTTTCATGAGGTTTCAAAGTGGCCACCATGGTTTCATGAGGCTGTGCTGTGTCACAATGGACCCTTGGTTCCATGATGACCCATAGTGTCACAATGGTCTCTTGGTTTGCAGTGTGAGAATGCCCCCTTGGTCCCTTGGAGCTCACAGTGTCACTATTGTGCCCTTGGTTCCATGAGTCCCTGCAGTGCCACAATGGCCTCCTTGGTTCCATGGTGCCCTGTACTGTAACAAAGGTCTCCTTGGTTCCACAGTGTCAGAATGGCCCCTTTGTCCCATGCAGCCCCTCACTGTCACTGTGCTCCCCTTGATTCCATGAGGCCCTGCCATGCTACAGTGGCCCCAGTGGCCACAATGGTCTCCAGTGAGACTCTCTACAACTGCCTGAACAGAGGTTGTGGTCAGGTGGGGGTCGGACTCTTCTCCCAGGCAACCACTGACAGAACAGGAGGACACAGTCTTAAGATGAGCCAGAAGTAGTATAGATTTGACACCAGGAAAAAAATTCTTCACTGAAAGAGTGATTTGGCACTGGAATCTTCTGCCCAGGGAGGTGGTGGAGTCACCACATCTCAAGGCATTCAAAAAAAGCCTGGACATGGCATTCAGAGTCCTGTTTAAGTTGATGAGGTGATGTTAGGTCATAGGTTGGACTTGATGATCTCAAAGGTCTTTTCCAACCTTGTTCATTCTGTGATTCTGTTTCATAATAGTCTCCATTGTTCCATGAGGCCCTGCAAGGTCTCAATGGACCTTTGGTTTCATGAGTCCCCACAGTGTAACAATGGACCCTTGGTTCCATGAGGTTCCTCAGTGTCACAATGGTCTCCTTGGATCCACAGTGTCACAATGGCCCCATGGTCACAATGGACTTCTGCTTCCATGACCTTTCCTAATCTCAGCAACAGTTCTGCAGTGTCACCATGGACCCTTTGTCCCACTAGGTTCTGCAGTATAACATGGTCACCTTGGTTCCATGAGGTTCCACAGAGTCACAATGGACTCCTTGGTTCTGTGAGGCCCTGCAGTGTCACAATGCACCCATGGCTGCAGGAGGTTCCACAGTGTCACCATGGCCTGCTTGGATCTTCAGTAAAACAATGGACCATTGGTTCCATTTGGCCCCACAGTGTCACAATGGCCCCTTGGTTCCATGAGGCCTTTCTCTGTCACAATGGACTTTTGTTTCCATGAGGTTTCTCGCTGCCACAATGTTCTGCTTGGATCTGCAGTGTCACAAGGGACCATAGGTTCCATGCAGCCCCACTCTGTCAAAATGGATTTTGGTTCCATGAGCTACCACAGTGTCAAAAGGCTCCTTTGATCCCTGAGGTTCCATAGTGTGACATTTGACTCCTTGGTTGTGTGTGGCCCAGCTGGCACCAAATCTCAAAATATCAGACCAAGATTCCTTAACACTAATTTGGTGTTAAACAGGGCATCATTTTTTTCAGGCCTCAGGTCCAATGTGGAATAACACCTAATTAACATGGATAAAATATTATACAAGCCTTTTCTTTTATATTTAGCCACTACATGTATATTACATTTGTCCATTTCCATAAAACCCAGCTCAAGTTCCCAGGTTCTGGCCTTGTTTTTTTTCTATCACTGAACCCTTGAGCCAGATGCCTTCTTCTTGCCTTCCAATAATCCTTGGCAGGAAAGCAGCCCCTACATGCCTTCTTCCTGTGCTAAAAGTTCACAGGCAGAGTAAAAATAGCATTAACCAGTTTGATATCAAGGCCAAGGCTTTGTGTGGCCAGGCAGAGGCAGGCAGGACGCAGAGCTGTCAGCAAAGGAAGGGCCAGCGAGGTGGGGCAGCCGGGGGATGCCGACAGCCTGCAGGGACAGAGGCGCAGGGCATGGACACCGTAGGACAGCCTGGGCTGCACAGGGCACAGGGATGGGCAGCAGCTGAAAGGCCCTGCCAGAGCCAACTGCTGCAGCACTTGGGCCATGGCTGCTGGCCCTGGGCCTGAGGCCAGCAGGGGACAAGTGAGCCTTGCTGTGCTGGGGCCTCATTGCCTCCTTGTCCCTGCTCAGCAGCCTGGCAGGGGCTGCCCCATGCTCCTGCCCTTGGCATTGCACATCCCCAGAGCCCAGTGGCCCGGGAAGAGCCCTGAGCAATGAGGGAGGGACAGGATCTGCCTTGCCAGGGGCTGGGGCTCAGGCCTTGGCCCTTTGCATTCCTGAAACACATCCAGGTTTGCTCAGCATCAGAGACACCTGTCCCTTGCTTGTCCCTACCTGTCATCAGTTCCACCAGTGGAATGGCAAGTTCTGCTCTGACTGGAACTTGGAGACACTTTCACAGTCATATCCCTCAGTGCAATCCATTAAAACTTCAGGAAACATTGGAGTTGCAATTGAACATAGAGTTCTTGAGAAGTTTTTTGGACACTCTCTGAGGGACTGAATCTGATGTAAACAACACCAATGCCCTGAGAGGTTCATTAAAGTCTTTGTGCTGCGTCTGTGCTGCTCAGCTGGGCCAGGCTCCTGGCACAGAGGAAGCTCCTGCAACCAAGAAGGGCTTCAAAAATACATTTCTGCTGAGGAGCAGCTCCTCTCCCAGCCTAGCAGGGCTGAGGGCACTGCCTGCAGGCACCATGGGCACAGCACAGAGGCACAGAGAGCTTCAATCAGTCGGGGCTGGGAGGATGCTCAGAAGTGACTGGGGCAGAATCACTCTCAGCCCTTGACACAGGAAGCCTCTGGCTGCAGGACAAGGCAGCTGCAGCTCCTGGAGCGATCTCCTAAAGCTGGAACATCCCAATGCCTACAGACTCTGTGAGTACATTCTCTGATTCTCTCTTGTGTAGAGCAGCCAGGGGTGCCCAGGGCTGTCCTGCAGAGCAGGGTCCTGCAGCCCAGGGCGCTGTGCTGGGGCAGGGACTCTGCTGCCTGCCAGGGACAGCTCTGTCTGGGTGGAAGGAGACAGCTGGTAAGGCTTGGAAGTGTTCTCCCTGTGTGGTGAGGATGCTGCATTGTTCAGGGCTGCTCCCAGCATGACATTTAAATCCAGAACATTTCCAAATAGATTATTTGGATTGCCCAGCAATGCAGGGGCTGCAAAAAAGGGAAAATCCTGCTTTTTTAATCTGCTGCTCTGGGTTGCCTGAATAGAAAAGAATGCACTGATATTCATCTCTGTGTTTAGGTTAAGAAAAGTAAAAAAATTTTCTCAGTTCTTAATAAAGCAGGCACTGCCAGAAATCAGCACAGGGCCTTTCACTGGCAGCATTACTGCTGCTTTTCCTGCCTCCTCAGGGTTGCTCTGACATTGCCATCAGAGCCTGCAGAGGCAGAGCTGGCCCTGGGCAGTGCCCTGTGCTGGGAGGGGTCTCCCAGGGCTGGGCTGGGCTCTGGCAGCTCTGGCAGGGACCAGCGCTGGGCACAGGGAAGCAGCTGCTGGCAGGGACAGCTCCAGGCAGCAGAGCCCGGGGCAGGCAGTGGAGGGAAAGTGCCACCAAGCTGGGCTGGGATATTTAAAGTCATCTCCATCTGAACTATTCCATGATTATTTTTCATACAGATCCCCATGCCCAGAGACAGCAAATGTCCAACAGCAGCTCCATCAGCCACTTCCTCCTGCTGCCATTGGCAGACACGCGGCAGCTGCAGCTCCTGCACTTCTGCCTCTTCCTGGGCATCTCCCTGGCTGCCCTCCTGGGCAACGGCCTCATCATCAGCGCCGTAGCCTGCGGCCACCACCTGCACACCCCCATGTTCTTCTTCCTGCTCAACCTGGCCCTCAGCGACCTGGGCTGCATCTGCACCACTGTGCCCAAAGCCATGCACAATTCCCTCTGGGACACCAGGAACATCTCCTATGAAGGGTGTGCTGCTCAGGTCTTTTTTTTCCTATTCTTCATATCAGCAGAGTTTTATCTCCTGACCATCATGTGCTACGACCGCTACGTGTCCATCTGCAAACCCCTGCACTACGGGACCCTCCTGGGCAGCAGAGCTTGTGCCCACATGGCAGCAGCTGCCTGGGCCAGTGCCTTTCTCCATGCTCTGCTGCACACAGCCAATACATTTTCCCTGCCCCTGTGCCATGGCAATGTCCTGGGTCAGTTCTTCTGTGAAATCCCCCAAATCCTCAAGCTCTCCTGTTCACACTCCTACCCCAGGAAACTTGGTCTCCTTGCTGTTAGTACCTGTTTATCATTTGGGTGTTTTGTTTTCATTGTTTTCTCCTACGTGCAGATTTTCAGGGCCGTGCTGAGGATCCCCTCAGAGCAGGGACAGCACAAAGCCTTTTCCACCTGCCTCCCTCACCTGGCTGTGGTCTCTCTGTTTCTCAGCACTGCAGTGTTTGCCTACCTGAAGCCCCCCTCCATCTTCTCCCCATCCCTGGATCTGTCACTGTCAGTTCTGTACTCGGTGGTGCCTCCAGCCCTGAACCCCCTCATCTACAGCCTGAGGAACCAGGAGCTCAAGGCTGCAGTGTGGGGACTGATGACTGGATGCTGCCACACGCATTGAACTGCTAGCCAATTTCTGCAAAGCACTTAGAATAAAAGTCATCTTTGATACTCTGTTGGTTTGGCTATTTTTTGTCCTGTTTTGAGATTTTCAAAATTGTACACAAAAACATGCCATTGTTTGTGCTCTTTCTCATTTTGATTTTCTCCACCTTTACTGTGACCCACAGACTCTATCAATGAAGAGCTGTGCACTTAGTGGGTATAAACAAACTAAAGGATCTCCCAGCAAAGTTTTCTCCTGAGATGCTCCATTTCTTCCCTCCTCTGGAGCTGCAGCAGCAATGTCTGTGTGCAGAGCTGGGGCAGATCAGTGCTGGCACAGCAGCTGTGCCCAGCAGCAGCAGCACTTGGTGTTGCCAGTGCTGCTCCCGTGCCACTGCCCCGCTGCCCTCCTGCCCCTCGTGTTGCTGCAGGGCCTGAGTGCTCTCGGGGCCGGGCACAGCCCTGGGGGTGGCAGTGCCGGGGCTGCAGCAGGGACAGGCCATGGGCACTGCTGGGGCAGCGCTGACGCCTCAGGCCAGGGCCTGGGGGCTCCAGGCTCCTTGGCCAGGCTCTCTCCACAGCACTTGGCCAGGCCAGTGCTGAGCAGAGAAAACCCCCGTGAGCAGCCCCAGGCTGGCCGTGGGCAGGCTGGGGGCAAACAGCATGGCTGGTGCTCTGCAAGGGCCCTGCAAGGGGAGACCCTGGCAAGGAGCAGCAGAGCAGGGGCTGATCCATCCCCACTGCGCTGGACAGCCCAGGGCAGCGTCCCAGAGCGTCCTCATGCACCTGCCAACAACATCCCCCTCTGCAGCCCTGGCCTCTCCCCCAGCTCACACAGGTGCCGCATCCTTGCAGGCACAGCCACGGCAGCACTGGCTCAGGAGCCCCTGTTTGCACTGCACAGAGCAGGCGTCAGCACCCCATGGTGCTGCTGTGGGGAGATGGAGCTGAGTGAGCACAAATGCCATCAGCCCCTGGGGCCAGCAAGGGCTGGGGACGGAGGAAACCACTCAGGTTTGTCGTGGCCTCTGCAGTCAGCCAGAAAGTTTATTCCCATGAGCTGTGAGTATCACTGCAGAAGTTGTTCTCAGAGCCAGGGCTGCCTGGCAGCCACCCCAAACTGCCCTGAGGGTTTTCCTTAACTTCACCTGTGCTTTTCCCCACCACTGCAAACAGCCCATCCCTGTTTGCCCTTTTCCTCTGGCCCCACTCCCCATTTCAGTTCCTGGGTTTGCATGGAGAACGTCCCTTTCTGACTGGCTTCTGTACAACCACTCTGTCCCCAGCCTGTAGCACTCGGGTTGTTGTGGCCAAAGTGCAGGACCCGGCACATGGTCTTACTAAGCCTCACCTTGTTGGACTTGGGCCCTGGATCCAGCCGGTCCAGGTTGCTGTGCAGTGCCCTCCTACCGTGATGCAGATAAACACTCAAAGCCAACTTGGTGACACCCAAGTTCCATGAGTCCCTAGAGTGTCACAATGGTCTCCATTATTTCATGAGGCCTCCCAGTGTCCCAATGTCCCTTTGGTTCCATTGGAATTTTTGGTGTCACAAAGTCCCTTGGACCCTTGGGCCATGAAGTTCCACAATGCATCCTCGTTTCCATGAGGTCTCACAGTACAGCAATGCTCTCCTTGGTTCCACAGTGTCACAATGGCCTCCCTGTCCCAAGGGGCAGCACTATGTCACACATGTTTCCTTCATTCCATGAATCCTTTAGGAGCAGCACTGGCCCCTTGGATCCATTTTCCCTGCAGTGTTGCAGTGTCACAGTGTCCCCATCATTACACGAGGTCCTGCTCTGTCATAATGCTCTGCACAGTCCCACGAGGCCCTGCAGGGTCACTGTGGCCTCTTGGTTCCATGGGGCCTCCGAGTGCCACCATGAATTCCTTGGTGCTGCAGTGTCACAGTGGAGCCCTGGTTACACAAGATCCTGCAGTGTCACAGGGACCCTTGGTTCCATGGGGCACCACAGTGTCACAATTGTTCCCTTAGTTCCAAGAGTCCTTGCAGTGGAACAATGGCCCCTTGATTCCATTGGCCCCAGGCTCTCACAAGGCTCTCCTTGGTTCCACAGTGTCACAATGGCCCCTTGGTTCCACAAGGCCCTGCAGTGTCACAGTGGCCTCTGTGGTTCCACGAGGACCCAGAGTGTCACAATGGACTCCTTGCTCCCATGTAGCCCCACAGTGTCACAGTGGCCCCTTGGCTCTGTGGTGCCATGTCGTACACAGTGTCACCATGGTCCTCTCAGTTCCACGAGGCCCTGCAGTGTCACAATGGCCCCTTGCTTCCCCAGGGCCTGCAGTGTCACAATCATCACAGAATCACCCAGGCTGGAAAAGACCTCTGAGAGCATCAAGGCCAACCTGTGACCCAACACCACCTTTTCACCCCCAGACCATGGCACTCAGGGACAGAGCCATTTTCTCCTTAAACACTTCCAGGGATGGTGACTCACCCACCTCCTTTGGCAGCCCATTCGAATGCCAAATCACCCTTTCTTGTTAAGAATATTTTGCAATGTCCAGCTTAAACATCCCTTCATGCAGATTAAGGATGTGCTCTCTTGTCCTTTCACTGTTCCCTTGGAAAAGAGCCCGACTCCCCCTGCCTGCACCCTCCTGTCAGGGAGTCATAGAGACTTATGAGGTCTCCACTGGGCCTCCTCTTCTCCAGGATAAACATCCCCAGCTCCCTCAAACAATCCTCACAGGACTTGTGTTCCAGACCCCTCACCAGCCTTGTTGCCCTTCTCAGGACACACTCCAGCCCCTCCATGTCCTTCCTAAATTGGGGGCCCAGAACTGGACACAGCACTCGAGGTGCTACTTCACCATTGTCGAGCACAGGGGAAGAATCACTGCCCTGGTCCTGCTGGCCACACCATTCCTGATCCATAGGAATCCCAGGGGTTGGATGAGGGAAATGCTGGGGAGGGGGTGAGGACAAAGTGTTATTGATTTTCAGCCTTGAGGGTCATGATTTTCATATTTATTCAGACTGTATTACAAGGTGCTGGGCATCATTATCAATCAAACATTGCTGATAATAATCTAGAAAAAGAACAAAACAAAGGAAAAAACTGTTCTCTCTGTTTTGTTTTCAGTATATTATGCTCACTTTGAATACACTTCTGAAATCTTTATAATTAACCACAGAAGAATTGAAAACTTAAATCATTCCCAAGAGCTTTTCTTGTTTGGGTGTTTTGAAGAAATGTTTACGAACCTTTGCCACTGAATTTCTAAACAGAAGAGCTCAAGAAAGAAGAGGCCTCTGGAACAGTAAAATTCATCAGCATCCTCCAAGTGGCGGAGGATGCATCCTCATCAGAGCAGGAATGAACAGGAATGGGCACAGCTTTGTGGCTGCCCCAGCTCTGGGATGGGCCCTGGGCCTGGAGCAGGAGCAGCTCTGCAGGACCCCAAGGCCGGGGCTGTTGTGCTGGCCTGGGCAGATGGGGCAGAGCTGCAGAGCTCTCAGGAGCTCAGGGAGAGGAGAGCAGGGCACACAGAGAGCCTCCTTTTGCCTTGGCCAAGCACCTTGCCCATGGCTGGGGCTGAGTCCTGTCTGAGCTGCAGCTGCTGCTGTGCCCTTGCCAGGGGCTGAGGCCGTGGGGCCACTGCCCAGAGCCCCCTGCCCTGAGCAGAGCTGTGGGGCCAGAGCCGGCTGGGCTGTGCTGGGGAGAGGCCCTTGGTGCTGCCCAGAGCTCAGGGCAGCTGGCACAGCTTGCAGGGAGCTGGGCTGGCCTGAGAGAGCCTGCCAGAGAAAGCAGCAGTGTCCATCTCAGCCTGGCTGAGCGTGCAGGGGCAGGACTCAGCCCAGGCCTTGTGGGGCAGGGCCAGCGCCTGGGGAAGGCACTGGAAACAGGCAAGTGGCCCAGAGAGGAGGCTGCTCTGTGCCCTTGGTGGCATGCACAGAGCAGGGAGGGGGCCCAGCACATTTGTCAGCGCCAGCCTCTGTCCCCAGCCCTTGCCAGCCCTGGCTGCTGAGCCCAGGTGTGCCCTGGGCTGAGTTTGGCTGTGGCCCAGCTCCATCCTCCTGCGGGGCTCAGGGCCTGTTCCCGGCCATGGCCAGCCCTGCCCGGCCTCTCTGCTGGCCCAGAGCCCGGCAGAGCCCGGGGCAGGGCTGTCAGTGCAGCCCACAGGTGCCACGGGCTGTGCAGGAGCTGGCAGAGGCTGCCCAGCAGGGAGGCCATGGGGCACAGAGCCCCAGGGCTGCTGTGGGCACCACGGCTGCACCTGCAGCTCCAGAGGAGATGTGACAGATGGGAGCAGGGACAAATAATTCCTGCTGCATTCTTTAGTGTGTTTGCTTATAGAGCTGGCCTGCATCCATATGTAGAGGAGGTGTTTTGTGTCAGATAACACTGGTAGAGTGATAGCAATACTGCTTTTTAGCTGAAAAAATATGTGTAATACAGAATGGGAAAAAGAAGGCACAGAAGAGCATCTGAGTTTTTCAGGGGGTGAGAGACTAACTGATATTCCAGTAGTCAAACCTGTTCAAATACTTTTGTCAGAGCTTCTTTGAGATTAAATGTGACCACCAGAGGCTACGGACAACCAGAGGTCTCCATCCTGTCCTGACAGCTTTTGTATGGAAAAATTCCCTTGCATATAGGGAATTTTTCAGGAGCAGTATCAATTTTGGTCATGGACAGATGGTTCTTTTCCTTTGGAAGAAAAGCAGGGAGCCCCAGTTCTCCAGGGGCTGATGACAGGCAGCCCTCAACATTCCAAGTTCAGCCAGGCCTGTCAGGTGGCCCCCAGGAGGCCAAATGAGCCAGATCTGTTCCATGTCCTGTTGGTTCCACAAAGCCCCACAGTGTCACAGTGTTCTCCTTTCTTCTGCAGTGTCACAGTGGCCTTTTGCTTCCATGGGGACCTGCAGGCTCACAGTGGCCCTTTGGTTCCATGGGCCCCACAGAGTCACAGTGCTCTCCATGATTCCATGGGGCCCTGCAGGGTCACAATGGTCTCCATGATTCCATGGGGACTTGCAATGCCACAATGCTCTCCATGGATCCACGGTGCCCTGCAGGATCACAACAGCCATTTGGCTGCACTAGGCCCTGTAATGCAGCAATGGCCTCTTGGTTCCACAAAGCCCTGTTGCTCCACACCAGCCCTTGGGACCCTGTGGCCCAGAGGTTCCACAGTGATGTCCTTGGTGTCACGGGATGTCCACAGTGTCACAATTCCCCCATTGGTTCCATTGTGTCCCCACAGTGTCACAATGGCCCCTGGGATCCATGGTACCCTGCAGTGTCACAATGGTCTCCACGGTTCCTTGATGTCCCCATCATGTCACCACGGTCTCTATAGGAAGGAAACAACCAAGCCCCAGAGTTGCAGGCGCAGATGAAGGGCAGTCATCAGATGCAGTGGGACAGCCAGACTCGACTGTATTGGCAATTTAGTCTGGTAACCATCTCTGGATATATGGAATTTTAGAGGTGGAATACCAATTTTGGTCATTAATGCTTGGAGGAGAAAGACAGTTCTTTTCAATAAGAAGGAAAGAAAGGAACACTGGTCTTTCAGAGGCTGATTGAGGCAGCCATCAGAGGCCAAAGGCAGCCTGAATTCTGTCCTGGCATCTTTTGTCAGAAAGTGATCCTCAGATACACAGAATTTTGGCGGTGGAATCCAAATTTTGGTCATTTCTGCATTGATAAGAGGGATGGTTCTTTTCCATAGGAAGGAAAGCACCGAGCCCCAGTATTTCAAAGGCAGAAGAGGAGAGAGGTGGCTCCTGGGAGGCCAAGCCAGCCAGATCATTTTGCTCTGTCAGCTTTTGCCTGGGAGAAATTTTTTGGACATACAGAATTTGGGAGGCAGAATCCCAGTTCTGACCACAAACACCTTGACAAGAACCATTGTTCTTTTCCATTGGAAGGCAAGCACAGAGCCCCAGTGTTTCAAAAGCAGGTGAGAGGCAGCCTCCAAGAGGCCAAGGGCAGCCAGACCTGTCTGTCCTGGCAGCTTTCACTTGAGAGCAATCCATGGATGTACAGAGTTTTGGAGGTGGAATCCCAATTTTGGCCATGGGCACCTGGTCGAGGTGAATGTTTTTTTCCATAGGAAAGAAAAGTGTGAAGCCCAAGTATTTTGGAAGAAGATGAGAGGTGAGCACCATAGGCCAGGCCAGCCAGACCTGTCTCTTCTGGCACCTTTTAACTTGGGCAATCCTTGGACATAGGGATTTTTGGAGGTGCAATATCAATTTTGGCCATGAGCACCTGGCATGGAAGGAGAGTTCTTTTCATTAGGAAGGAAAGCACCGAGCCCCGGTGTTTCAAAATGCAGATGAGAGCCAGCCGTCAGGAAGCCAAGGCCAGCCAGACTTGTCAGTCATGGCAGCTTTTGTCTCGGAGTTATCCTTGGATATAAGGAATTCTGGAGGTGGAATCCCAAATTTGGCCATGGGTGCCTGGATCCCAAAGGTGCTTTTTTTCCCCATAAGAAAGAAAAGCACATGGGTCCCCAGCATTTCAAAGGCAGATGAGAAGTGACCCCTGGGTAGATAAACCAGCCAGATCTGTCTGTCCTGACAGATTTCATCTGGGAACAATCTTTGCATATAAGAAAATTAGGAGAAGGAATCCAAATTTTGGTTATTTATTTCTCCCTCTTTAAAATAATTCATAATATTTGTAATAATTTTATCATCTTTATTATCAACTTTTTTCTCAGACAGGGTCAAGGTGGGCACTTCAAGGTCCAGGGAGACATTTCTGGAGCACAGTCAAAGCAGTTTTGGGTCTGGGGAAAAAATCTAGAAGGAAGTCTGGGCTTCAGAGTGGCACTTGGGGGTCCAGGGAGGAACTTGGAGGTCAGGGAGGAGAATCTGGGACCCTTTGGGGTTCGGGCGGGCACTTGGGGGGCTCTACCGGGGCTCTCTGGGCTGCGGGGGATGATGGGAGTTGTAGGCACAGGTATAATACGGGTTAAATGGGCTGCGGAGCATCATGGGAGCTCTAGAAGCAGCTGCAGTGTCTCTCTGCAAGGCGCAGGGCATGATGGGGGATGAAGTCTCAGCTGGAAGGGCTTTTACCGGAACCGCTAGGAGCATGATGGGTGCTGCAGTCCCGGAAGTGCCTCTTGCAGAGAGTTTGGGGTCCAGGGGGCACTCGCGGGAACACTTTTGCCTCTGAGCGGCGACTTGAGGTCCTCAGGAGGGAACATATACGGTTCGGGAGAGCTTGGAGGGATCTTGGGGAGCTCTAACGGGGCTCTTTAGAGCATGGCAGGAATTTTAGGCGATTGACTGGGTTAGGAGGTGCTCTGAGCTCGCGGGGGATTGCAGGAGATGAATTCCCAGAAGTGGCTGTAACGGGCATCTGCGGGCCTGGGAGCATTCAGGGGATTTGGGGACGTTTTTGGGAGGTTCCCAAATGGGGCGCTTAGGGGTGGGGACACTTCACGATCCTGGAGGTTCTGGAGGACATCTATTGGACATGTGGGGGGAACACCGGGGGTTCTGTGGAGCATGGGGCATGACGGGTATTGTAGTCCCGGCTCCAAAGGGGCTCTATGGGGACGCGGGGCATGGTGGAAGTTAGAGGCAGAAAAGAAAGATGGCGCCGACTCCAGACACCACCCCCTGAAGCACCGATCCCCGGCGCTGAACCGCCTTGGTGGCACCTTGGTCTGGCACACATCTGAGGAGTGTGTCTGTTTTCCTTAGGGAAAATTAGGAGTTTTAGATTGCGTAGAAAATAACAAAAAGGAAAAATTGTCCACACTGGAATAGACCTCAAGGCACAGCTTCTCTGAGCCGGCCACACCTCCTGAGGAGAGACCCTGGATCAATATCAATCACAGAACACTGCAATCGCCTCTGCTTTAAAGAGAACAGTAATAAAATCCATCCTTTGAAATAGGAATGGATATTTTTAAGAAGCACTTTAAAAGATTTCTCCATAGCTATTATAGGAGACATTCTTAATGAACTGCACCAGACCAGAGGGAACTTAAGGCAGAGCCATGGTTTGTTAGGAAGCCTCTCAAGAACTCCAAATCAGAATCAAACTCCAAAGTTTCTTGACGTTTTAAAAGTGTCCCCAAGCCTCAATCAGACCAGACAACTGGAGGCAGAGATGACAGGTGGGGACAAAGAAAAGCCAAGTCTTAGTGCCCTGGGGCACAGCAGGGTCTGTGCCACCAAGGGCTCTGAGGAGACACCTTGTCCTGAGCCACTGGGGCCTCCTGGCACAGCCCCAGCAAGGCTGGCCACTGTCAGCCCTTGTCCTGCCCTCAGCATCCCCCCACATCCCAGTGGCCTCAGGGATCTGCTGGGACCAGTCCCTGGGGAGCCTTGGTCAGGAATGGCCCTGGGGGCTCCTTCATGCTCCCAGGGACTGCAAGTTTTTCAAAGGAGTTTGGATTTTGCTTTTTCCTTGGAGTCTCTGAGAGCTTTATGCAATCATGGCCTCCAATTATCTGCTTTAATTAGTCTCTTGAGAGCCTTTCTCAGTAACAACACTCCATGAGGCTTATTAGTGCTTCAAGGTACTTCAGCTTTTTCAGGTACTTTTCTTTTTCCTTTCCTTTCCTCTCTGACTCTCTGAGAGGTTTTTGAGCAATCATGGCCTCCAATTCTCTCCTCCAAGGAGTCCATGAGGAGCCTGTGTTGGGGATGGACTTCAGTGGGACCCATTAATGCTTTGAGACACTTTGGGTTTTTCTTCTGCCTTGGACTCTTGGAAAGGTTTGTGCAATCTCCTCTCAGGCCCTGAGGTTCAAGGGCTCAGCACAAAATCCACCACGAGGCTCATTTTAAAAAAGTAAACCATGACAAACATGGCAAACCATGGCTCTGGTTGAGAACATATCCAGCAATTTGTTAGATTGAGTATTTTATCTGCTTTGATCTTGACATTTTTATCACAATTTTAATGAATAATCCTTGTTAAAACTCTAGAGGTGTTTCTGGCAAATAAAGATTCTGGCTGACTGTCACGGTGTGACTTGGGTTTGCCAACCTTAATATATTTAATTTCTTTTTGAGACAGGACCCAGGAGTAGAGACAAGGCAGGCTCAAAACTTAAAAAGGTACAAGAAGAAATTTATTAATAATACAAAAAAGAAGATATAGCATTCAGAATAAAATTCCTAGATTGTTCCCTCCTCTCCCTTCATTCCACATTTCTTACCAACATACATACAGAGAGAACACTTCAGTCAGTTATACACTCAAATAATCAGTTCAGTTTACTTCAGAGAGAAAAGTCCCTTTTCTGGTTATGGCTTAGGGGGTGTCTTCACCTTCACAGTCTGCGTCCATTCGAGACCCATAGAACTATGAATTTTCCTCCCATTTACACAGTCCTTCCAGAGCCGTGTTATGGGTTATGATGCACACATGGGGTACCACTTCTAAAGGCAGGCTATTAAAAAACCAGAATTCTCTTCATTTGCTTCTCTATCAAATGTCTCTGTTCATATTTCAGTTCCAGAACAGAGACCCCTTTTCCTCAGGGCAAAGAATTATTTTCTCAAATATTTCTACTCCCCATGTATTTTTTACAGTTTAAAGGAACTTTAGTGAAGTCACAATCCCCACAGCCCACAAAAAAGGTTTTCAGCTACTTGCATCTTTTCAATCTCTTCCCACCAGGAACTTTGTCTTCATCCCGCTGACTTCTGTAGTCTCCATGCTTCATTTCTTCTCATTCAGGGGGAACTGAGGAGGTCCAGGATTCCATCCAGGCATAAAGAAGTTACAATTGTATCCAGATTGCGAAGAAACAAAATGTGGGCAGCTGGAGTTCTTCTCTGCCACGTGGAAAGCGAGCGAGCCCAGCCGGCAGGGCCAGGGCCATGTGGCCGGTGCTGGAGCCATGCGGCTGGTGCTGGGGCCATGCCGAGATGGTTCTGGGGCCATCGCGAGGCCGGGGGCCCCCAAGCCAGGGGCTCCCTGCAGAGCCAGTGCGGGCCGGGCCCCCCGCTGAGCTGGGGTGCCGGGGTTCAAGCCTAGCCCCCACAGAGCCGGGGTGCCAGGCCGGACCCCAGACTGAGCACAGAGCCGGGCCAGAGCCCCCAGCCAGGGACTCCCCACACCTCCAGAGACCGGAAACAGAAAGAGAAGTTAACTCGATGCAACTGTGATTTGTGAAAGCGAAATAACTTTTCATTGGTTTCCCGAGCTGTCCATCACCAAATCAGCTCTCTGATTGGTGCCAGCAGCTCACAGGGGAAGCTCCCAGAGATGGGAGAGTGCCTCCCACTCCCCAGCCTCATGGAGCCTGCCTGAGGTGAATCCACCCCTCCCCCTGAGCACGTGAAACCAACACAAAGGTACAAATGAAAAATAGACTGTGTTTTATACCACTGATTTTTACACCCTTCACTCTGATCTAAAATCCAACAGATACAGTCACAATCATCCTTGAAACTAAATCCACTTGTTTAACTTCCATCTGGTTGGTCTCTGTCCATGGTGTCGTGCTTCTATCAGTTATCCACGCTCTCACCCATTTTGCTTGGATCCATCTAGTGCCAGAATCACACTTGAAATATTTTAGACCTCGGTCGCTTTTTTCTTGTTGGATTAACGGTTTAACAGCTGCAGCAAATGCAGTAGCCATGTATCCTGCTTTTTCCTCAGCTGTGCCTACTCTGGAGCAAGCTTCAATCATTGCCACCACAGTCGCAGCTCTTGGCAGAGCCTGCAACAATCGCTTAGAAGCTGGATTAGCATTTTCTACAGCTAAGGTCATAAGCAAAGCTTCTCTTACAGAATCAGTAAGCATTGTTTTTTCTAAAGCATTTTTCAGCCTATATAGGAACTGTATGTATGCCTTTAGCCTGTCTGTGCCTGGCTCCTGTCCCCTCAGTGCCCACAGGCAGTGCCCTCAGCCCTGCTGGGCTGAGAGAGGAACTGCTCCTCAGCAGAAATGTCTTTTTCAAGCTCTTCTTGGTTGCCAGTATCTCCCTCTGTGCCAGGAGTCAGTCCCAGCGGCACAGACACAGCACCAGGACTTTAATGACCCTCGCAGGGATTTGGTGCTGTTTTCATCAGATTAAGTCCCTCAGTGTGTTAAAAAAAAAACTTCTCAAGAATTCAAAGTTGAAATACCAAATTTTCCTAAAGTTTTAATGGATTCCACTGAGAGATATGACTGTGAAAGTTGACCAAACTTTGCTCTTTTTCAGTGTCCCCATACCCTACTAACTCTTTCCAGTGTGCCAAAACACAGACTTAAGGACTAGCCTTAGAAATCTCCTTGCTTTGACTAGTACCCATTACCTCCTCCTTCTTGTCTTATCCTGTTTCCACCCAAATCTCTCTCCACACAGCCTCAAAGTCATTTCCCAATCTTCCTCCCACACGTACACCCAAGTTGCAGGTATTGAATGTGATTTTCCACACACAAACTTTAGGATCTTAGGTTCAAAATCAGCTTGGTTAGGATGCCTCGATTTACACTGAGGGCATAGACATTGCTGTCTCTCAGAGGAACAATACCAGTGTTTTTCACAAGTCCTACACTGTAACAGTAACCATGCAGAGTGCCAACCTCTAGAAGCCCCAAAAGCCTCATAACACCCACAAAAGCAAGCTATTCTCTTCTCTCTTGAATGTCCAGACCCTCTTGTGCAGGCTCTTCCCAGTTCAAAGCTAACAACCTCCCTGCTGAAGTTCTGTATATTCCTTCCAGATAAACTTGATCATTTCCTCTTTCTCTCCAACAGTTCACTGGATTCACAAATTCCTAAGGATCCTGTCTAAACCACTGAGGGAGGGATCCCTTCTGTTCTTCTAGCCACGATTTTAAAAATGCTCAAATCACCACACCGTAGCTCTGACAGTCCACAAATACAACTCCCTTATATCTTGAATTCCCAAGGGTCAGGGACACACCACTGCAGGAAGGAAATTCCTTTAATTTGTCTTGCCAGGCTTACACCATCCTTTCACCCCTACAGCAGTCCAGTTCCCCTCTGTATTCAAAAACTCTCCTGGTTCAGGCTGAAACCACATGGAAAGAGCCTGCCTACACAGCTGGGCTCTTTCAGCTTGGGCTCGAGCTTCAACAGCCACTTCCATCAGCAAACTACAACAGAGCATCTAACAACACAGCCAGAATAACAACAAAGGCAACACAGGAAAAATTACCAGTTTGCTGCAATTTTAACTTTTGTCACAAGATGGCAATCTTACTCTAAAATACACAATGAGCAGCGGCGGCAGGGGACCGGCTAAGCCCGAACACCAAGTGTTACAGGGAATGCCATCCCCGCAACGAGGGAGCCCCCGCACACAACCCGAATCCCAAAGTTAAAATCACTGCGAGGAAGGGTATCTCTTTATTAAGGGACAAAGTATTCACCTCTTTCAACAGAACACACAGTATGCAGCAATTTTAAACGGTCACCCCAATTGCTTTGCCCTTCTTCAGCGGTTTTGGTCGCCCAAAAACCAAAACGCCGATCCCAGCTCCCACTTGACTAGTACTAAGTACGTCTCACCAGTCACCCACCGTCACTCGCACAGTCAGAACCCAATCAAAACAACGATTAAAATAGCAGTAACAAAAATAGCAGCAATAAACAAGGATTTGTCCAGTTCACCCCCAGAACTTCTACTGGGTCCCCCGACAGAACAAACCCTTTCGCCAGACACTGCACCCTCCTGATGCCTGCAAGCAAAACTGCCCAGGCTTGTGCTGAGCGCAGAACATCTTCAGTGACTTATCAGCTGCCTTTTAGCCACGTGTACATCTTACAGGCTACCCCACATAATTTTAAACATAGCATTTTGTCTGCAGTCCAACAACAGGTCTTGTCTGTCTCTGCAATGAGCAGCGTGGGAACGGAGGTCCCTCCAGGAAGGTCCTGGTGGCGGCACCAGAGACATTCACAGTCCAGCCTGTTTTCGCAGCCAAACAGAGGAGTCCTGCTCTGGTCACCAAAGTGATGCACAAACAACGACTCAAACCAGTTAAAGTTAGAAAGTGGCATGTTTATTGTGATCCTGGGCACAGCCAGGAGATATCTCCCACAGGGATGTGCAAAGTACACAGGGCTCTTGCTTTCTTTTATCCACAAGTCTTACATATTCATATAATTACTCAATACACCTATACATATGAATTACCTAACCTTGCCTAGCCTCACTTCATATTAAAATTAGCTCCTTTTATGCTTGCGCAATTCCTTCCTTTGCATCGGTCAGTGGGTGTTTGAAATGCATCAGTGGTCTCTTAATGATGAAGTCAGGAAATCTTCCTTGCCTTCAACTTTTCACTTTTGTCTTGTTGCTAGGCTCTCAAGCCCCTTGGTCTTAGTTCAAGCTCCCCAGCCTGGTTCTGGCTGGTTTTGGGGCCCAGGTGCAGCTACGGTTTCCTCACTTTAACAATATCCCATCCACCTGTACTGACACAACAAAGCCAAGCAAGTGATTTATTGTCTTAGCTCTACTGGCTCAGCCACTTTCTACATTGCTTCTACTCTCATCATTATATGTATAGCTTCTATCCTTCAGCTAAGCTCTTAACCCTTTGATTTTTGCTTTAGAGCCTGGAGTGGAAGAGCTCAGATTTGCACAAGGCTGCTCTGAGTCCCAGAGGTTGGATGAGGGAAATGGTGGGGTGGGGGTAGGGACAGAGTCTGACTGATTGTCAGCCATTAAGGGTCTTGATTTTCATATCTATTCAGACTGCATAAAGAAGTGCTGGGAATGAATGTCAACTGGAGATTGCTGATACCAGTGTATAAACAGGAAAAGAAGAAATGGGAAAAAATATCTTCACTCTCATTGTTTTTAAATGAAATTTGTTAGAAATGGAGTGAAAGCGTAGACATGCCCTGCCTTATGCTCAGGTGTGTGGCAGTAGCTCTGTTTCAAGCGACCAGCACACCAAATTGCTCTTTCTCCCAAGTTCTTTAAAATGGATGATTGGGTCAATTATAAAATGAATTATTTGCTGAATGGACTCAAGATTACCAGACAAGAGACTTTAAACAGACTGCTTAATGCACAGGATAAACAAAAGAAGTACAGGTACATACAAACACAGAGCACAATAAAGTTACCTATATTACAGTTAGTGAAGAAATTGCAGAGATCAGGAGTCAATGGAACTTACCACCAAATTGATGAGGGAGTGCACATGGAGCCCTTTCACTCAGCTTCCAGAAAAGTAACCACCGACATGCATCCAGACTTGGAGGAGAAGCCCTACCCATTTGCAGGGACTATGCAGAAGACTTCTGATTTGTGAATGTTTTGTGAAGCATTTATAGTTTGGAAAGTGAAGTGTGTGTCACTCAGAAATTCAAGGCTTGTCTCCCTTCAGTCTGCTCTCAAGACAAGATGTTCATGGTCAGCTGGGAATTGCACCTCCCTGGCACCAGAGAGAACTCAGGACAGGACAGATGTCTGGCCTGGGTTATCTCAGCAATTCCTGAGAGGGGGAAGATGCCCTGAGTGATGGCCCCAGCTGATGGACAGAACAGATGAGCTCTGCTGGGCCATAGGGGAAGTCCTGCTGCAGAAACCTCATGGAACCAAGGGTGCATTGTGACAATTTGGAACTACAGAGACCATTGTTGAGTACAGACCCTCATGGAACCAAGGGTCCATTGTGACAGATCAAGGCCTCATAGAACCAAAAGAGCATTGTGACAGCGTGGGGCCCCATGGACCCAAATCTCCATTGTGATAGTACGGAACCTCATGGAACCAAGGGGCTTTTGTGACACTGCAAGGCCTCAGGGAACCAAGGAGTTCAAAGTTGTCAAACATTCCTTGCAGGGTTCTGCCTTGGGGAAGGAGAACCTGCTTGGTGGCACCTTGGGCTAGGCACACACCTGAGGGGTGTGTCTGTTTGCTGTTGGGAAACTTAGGAGTTTTATATTGCTTCAAAAGAGCCAGGAAAACCCCTGTTTGCCTGAGTGCAGCCAGATCTCCAAGCCAAGCAGGTCCCAGGTGAGTGAGGACAGACAGGATGGGGTTGAGCAAGGTTGTCCACACTGGGGCAGACCTCAAGGCACAGCTTCTCTGAGCAGGCCAGACCTTCTGAGGAGAGACTCTGGATAAATATCAATCACAGAATGCTGAAATCACCTCTGCTCTAAAGAGAACAGCAATAAAATACACCCTTTAAAATAGGAATGGATATTTCTTAGAAGGTCTTTGAAATATTTCTCCATAACTGGAGTTGAAAACCGTTGGAATGGACTGCACTGGACCAGAGGGAAATCAAGGCAATGCCATGATTTGTCAGGACTTGCTTGATCCCAATGAGCCCCGTGGTGCATTTGGTGCTGCCAAGGAGCTCCAAATAATATTTTGGAAATATTGGCTGTCTCTCTGCAGCGCTGCCCTTGCAAGTAGCTGCCCCTGTGCCAGGAGCTCAGCCCAGCTCAGCAGCACAGACACAGCACAAGGACTTCAATGAACCTCTCGGGGGTTGGGGCTGAGTCCCTGAACATCAGTCCCTGAGAGGGAGTTGAACAAACCTCTGAAGAATTCAAAGTCAGATTGAAGTCCAAAGTTTCCTGAAGTTCTAATGGGTCCCACTGAGAGACATGACTGAGAAGGTGTTCCCAGGTGCAGGTTTATTGTTTTTACATTATATTTTTAAAGTGTGGATGTATTCCTTTTATGATACTTTTTTTTAGTTTGGGCTTATTTTTTTAATGCTACATTTTTTGGTGGGGATTTTTTCTTTTCCTGAATGAAGCAGAGAGATGGGACTTCTGAGTTGCTTTAGAAAGTGTGGTTTATTTTTTTATTTTCTATACAGGCAGAAAGGTGAAGCTTATCTTACAGATGGTCACAGCATGGCTTAGAAGTCACAAGACTTACGACTACAAGGTCTTTTAAGGATTTATTAACCAATAAAACACTGTCAACAGAGATATTTATGTTTCTAATTCAATACTAAGATATTTCATCTTATTGACTCATACCACAGTGTGAACTTTCTTAGCCAATTATATCACAAGACACAAACTGACATTACTGCACTCTAAAACGTCTTGTTGCCTTTGTTACTACCTTTATTTTTTCTATATCTTAAATTCTAAAGCTAAACCTATCTCAACTGTGTTTAATTCTAAGCTTTGGCTTAGAGGCCCTATGTTCTGAGAATTCCTTGCATTCTGATTTCCAGCACCCAAGTTCCAGTTAGAGCAGAACACTGGAGGCAGTGATGACAGGTGGGGACAAACAAGGAAAGGTGTCTCTGATGCTGAGCAAACCTGGATGTGTTTCAGGAATGCAAAGGGCCAAGGCCTGAGCCCCAGCCCCTGGCAAGGCAGATCCTGTCCCTCCCTCATTGCTCAGGGCTCTTCCCGGGCCACTGGGCTCTGGGGATGTGCCATGCCAAGGGCAGGAGCATGGGGCGGCCCCTGCCAGGCTGCTGAGCAGGGACAAGGAGGCAATGAGGCCCCAGCACAGCAAGGCTCACTTGTCCCCTGCTGGCCTCAGGCCCAGGGCCAGCAGCCATGGCCCAAGTGCTGCAGCAGTTGGCTCTGGCAGGGCCTTTCAGCTGCTGCCCATCCCTGTGCCCTGTGCAGCCCAGGCTGTCCTACGGTGTCCATGCCCTGTGCTGACTCAAGGGTTCAGTGATAGGAAAAGAAGGACTGAAACTGGGAACCTGTGGTGGCTTTTATGGAAATGATTAAATCGTAATACACATGTGGCAGCTGCATATAAACAACATGCTTTTAGAATCACATGTCCATGTAAGGTTAGGTGTTATCCCCTGCTGGACCTCAGGCCTGGATAAATGATGCCCTCTCTAAACACCAAATTAGTGTTAAGTAGTCTTTTTCTGATATTTTGGAGATTTGGCAACAGTTCATGAGTTGACTCTGGAACCAAGGATTCAACTGTGACACCGTGGAACGTCATAGAACAAAGGGTCCCTTGTGGCAAAGCAGAGTCCCATAGAGCCAAGGGCCATTTTGACCCTGTGGGGCTGCCTGGAACCAGAATCCATTGTGACACAGCAGGAGTCATATGCAACAGAATGTGTCACAGAATCAGCAAGGTTGGAAAAGACCTTGGAGATCAAGTCCAACCTATGCCCTGACACCACCTTGTCTGCCTGAGCCTCCTCTTGTCCAGGATTAACATCCCCAGCTCCCTCAGCCACTCCTCACAGGACTTGTGTTCCAGACCCCTCACCAGCCTTGTTGCCTTCTCTGGACACACTCCAGCCCCTCCATGTCCTTCCTAAATTGAGGGCCCAGAACTGGACACAGCACTCGAGGTGCTGCCCAACCAGTGCCAAGCACAGGGGAAGAATCACTGCCCTGGTCCTTCTGGCCACACCATTCCTGATCCATAGGAGTCCCAGGGGTTGGATGAGGGAAATGGTGGGGATGGGTGGGGACAAAGTGTGATTGATTGTCAGCCATGAAGGGTCTTGAATTTCATATCTCTTCAGATTGCATTAAAAGTTGCTGGGGGTCAATATCAATTGGACATGGCTGATATCAATGTAGAAACAGGAAAAAACAAGACAAAACTATTCTCTCTGCATTATTTTCAATATAGAATATTCATTTTGAATACACTTCTGAAATTTGTCTAATTAACCACAGAAGAATTGAAAACTTAAATTATTCCCAGGGCCTTTTTTTGTTTTGGTATTGTGAAGAAATATTCATGAGACTTTGTCACTGAATTCCTGAACTGAAGAGCTCAAGAAAGAAGAGGCCTCTGAAGTAGTAAAATTCATCAGCAAACTCCAAGTGGCTGAGGATCCATCCTCATCAGAGCAGGAATGAACAGAAATGGGCACAGCTTTGTGGCTGCCCCAGCTCTGGGATGGGCCCTGGGCCTGGAGCAGGAGCAGCTCTGCAGGGCCCCAAGGCCGGGGCTGTTGTGCTGGCCTGGGCAGATGGGATGGCAGCAGGGGCTGCAGAGCTCTCAGGAGCTCAGGGAGAGGGGAGCAGGGCACACAGGGAGCCTCCTTTTGCCTTGGCCAAGCACCTTCTCCTTCACCACCCCAAAGGGACACACCCACTGACCACACCCATGACCACCCAACTGACCACTGCCACCCAACTACCGAATTGACCCCATTCACTGACCGCAACCACTGACCACACCCATGGATCACACTCACTATTCACACCCTAATGACCCCCAACTGAATGTACCCCTACTGACCACACCCCCACTGACCACCTGCACTCACCACCCCCAGTGACCACACGCACTGACCACACCATCACTGACCACATCCCATTTCCCACACCCCACTGACCACCTCAAATGGCCACAACCACACACCAGACCCCACTGACCACCCCCACTGACCACACCCGCTGACCACACCCACTGACCACAATCCACTGACCACCCAACTGAACAAAGTGACCACCTGACCGTACCCTGGCTGACCACATGCCACTGACCACATCAACTTACCACCCCCTCACTGACCACAGCCACTGCCCAAACACCAATGCCCACATCCCACTGAACACACCAATTGACCGCTCAACTGACCACAGCCCACTGACTACACCCAATAACCACACTCCACTGATGACTGCAAGGACCACTGCCCACTGGCCCCAACCACTGATCACACCTACTGACCACCCCATTGACCAAATGCAGTGGTCACCCCACTACCACAAGTGACCACACCCCACTGACCACACCCACTGACCACCCCCACTGTCCAAAAGGACCACACCAAGTTATCACCCCTCACTGACCAAACCCAGACCACACCCACTGACCACCCCCAATGACCACTCAACTGGCCACATCCACCCACCACACCCACTGCTCACACCCACTGACCACCCCCAATGACCACTCTGCACTGCTCACACCCACTGACTACCACCACTGACCACACCAACAACCACACCCCTGAGCACCCAACAGACAACCCCCACCCAACTGACCACATTCACTGACCACTCCCACTGACTGCAGCCAGTGACCACACTTGCTGACCACACTCACAAACCCCTCCACTGACCTTACCCCAATAACTGCAGCCCACTGAGCACACCCACTGACCACACACCACTCCCCACACCCATTGCCCACAACCAGTGATCACACCCCATTGACCACACTGCACTGACCATGCAAACTGATCACAAACCACTGACCACCCAAACTGACCAAACCCACTGACCACCCCAAATGACCACACACAGTGACCACTCACCACTGACCATCTCCATGGGCCACTGTGGTAATTGAATCAACTGAAATTGGAGACATAAACCTGAGACCCTGGCAAACTGGGCACTGTGAAGATGTTAATTAGCACATTCCAAAGTAAATCCTCTTCCTAGCCCTAATTATCAGTTGATCTGAGAGCTTTTGCCATAAAAGGTCAAGTACTTCAGGATTGGACCTTTGCCCTCAGGTATTCCCTATGTATTGTGAACCCGATCCCCTGACCCTGGTCTTTGGTTCCTGCCTATCCTGGGATAACATCGCTTTTGGATACTGCTTCACATGGATTAAAGGATATCCTGGCAAACCATCACACTCATCCTTTTATTAATACAGCCACACTATCACCCAGCTAAGCCGGTGAAGTTTTCACCAGGGGAGAACCCCCAAGCGACGCAACACCTGGGTATCCCCAAAACTCACCTGGATAACCTGGGTACCCCTTGAACATGTGGATCACCTGAAACCCCTGGAGCCCTCCCAAACTGATGTCCCCAAAATCCTCGTTGCTTTGACAGGATAAACCTAGTGTCCCTAAATCCCCATTGCCTGTAATGGGTAGACCTGGTGTCCCTAAATTCTTATTGACTTCAGTGGGGCAGACCCAGAGTCCTGTTTATCCCCATTTATTTCCCAGTGGTCCCATTTATTTCCCAGTGGTCCCACTTACGCCCCAGTGCTCCCAGTAACCCCAGTGTCCCCCCTTAGCTGCTCCCAGTTTAACCAGTAACCCTTCCTGAACAAGCCCTATTAAGGGGTAGACCTGGTGTCACTAAATCCACATTGACTTCAATTGGGTAAATCCAGTGTTCCTCAAACCCCAAATGACTTCAGTAGAGTAGACTGGTGTCCCTCAATCACCTTTAAATTCAATGGGTAGACCCTATGTCCCAACATTTTTGGTGCTAAAAATCCCACTTTTGGGCTTGAAACTCCAAGATTTTGGGCTGAAAACAGAGAGTTTTGGGCTTACCTAGAGACACGGATCCAGCACGGGCCACAGGTGTGGGATCAGGGATTTGGGATTGGCTTCCAGGAATTCATCCAAGACTTCCAGAGCATCAGCACCTCGATCCTGGAGTGGAAATTCCCAGAATTCAGCCAAACATTTCCCTCAAATTTACCCAAATTTCCCGATTTTAGCCCCAAATTTCTGCAAAATCCCATTTGATTTTATTGGTAGACCTGTTTACCCTAAATCCTTATTGATTTCAATAGGGTAAATGTGATGTCCCAAAATCCCCACTGACTTTAATGCAGTACACTTGGTGTCCCTACATGCCTATTGAATTCAATGGAGTAAACCTGATGTCAAAAAAATCCCTATTGAGAGATTAATATTACGAGAGACAGGACAATTGAGAGACATTGTAAAAGATGGTTTATTGCTTTACTGCATCAGTCTCATAGAAGGGTGAGACATTAAAGGTGTTACATCCAATGCCATAATATCAGAAGCCACCTCATTCTTAGTTACAATGCCTTATGTTAGTTTTTTAACCAATCAAACACTTCTATGAAGTTCGCTAGCGTCTCTTTACACCTATCATTAATTGATTTGCTTGTCACGGCTTTGCTGCAATATGTCATTTTACAAACAATCATATAACACTTCACAAACCCATATTGATACATCTTAAGCTTCTAACTCACTTTATAAGAGCTTCTATTGCTAAACTTCTAAATCTTTTACTATCTTAGTTAACATATTGCTTTGCTTTCATAATACATGTTTCTGTTTGCTTAAAACACATTTCTACATAAATACAAACTTATATTCTTGTTTCATGTCTATTTTACTTTTAATGCTCTAAGTCTCCAAGCTTTCTCCAAGGTCTTAGGTCAAGCTTTGGATCCATCTCTGTCTCTGAGCCTGTGTGCACAAGGCACTGAGAGCTCTCCATGCCTGCATTTCCCACACCATTTTCATCTCTGCCTCCAATTTCCTGCTCTAACTGGATCCTGGGGGCACTTTCTCAGTCGTGTCCCTCAGTGGGACCCATGAATGGCATTAGAAATTTTGGAGTTCAATTATGACTGAATTCTTGAGAGGTTTCCTAGCAAACCACGGTCCTGCCTTGATTTCCTTCTGGTCTAGTGCAGTTCATTTGGAAGATTTTCAACTCCAGTTATGGAGAAATATGTTGAAGAGCCTCTTAGAAATATCCATTCCTATTTTAAAGGGTGTATTTTGTTACTGTTCTCTTTAGAGCAGAGGTGATTGCAGCATTCTGTGATTGATATTTGTGAGAAATGGAGTTGTAAAGGATTCTCAAAGCCTGACTGAAAGCTCACACATGTGTACACATGTACATGTGTATGCAAACTCTGAGATAAGGTGTGCTGACTTAGAAAGAATGGAATAGAGAAGACATTGTTGAGAGGGAGATTGAACTAGAAATAAGTTTCAAACCATGGCCTTGCAAAAAGACCAGATATTCTGGAGAATCAGAACTGTGAAAAGATGCATTGTGGCAAGACAATGTGGCTAAAATAATAGGTGATTGATGTTACAAGTATTAGCACCATTGTGGGGCAAAAGTTAATATTTATAAGATATTGTAACCAGAAAATAAGTTGGCTTCTGATAGAATGGCATTGAGTTTTACATCTCTTATGTTTCACCCTTCAACAAGATTGATAATGGAATAAAATCTTTTAAATGCCTCTCAGTTGCCTCATCTCTATAGAGCTGGCATTTTCCAACAGTGCTGAGTCCCTGGACATCAGTCCCTGAGAGGGAGCTGAAGGAAAACTTCTCAAGAAATCAAAGTTATATTCAAACTCCAAAGTTTCTTGAAGTTTTAATGGCTCCCACTGAGGGACAGGACTCAAAAGAGTCCCCAGGTTCCAGTTAGAGCAGAACACTGGAGGCACTCATGACAAGTGGGAAAAAACAAGGGAAAGGTGTCTCTGATGCTGAGAAGACCTGGATGTTTTTCAGGAATGCCCAGGGCAGGACCATGGGGCGGCCCCTGCCAGGCTGCTGAGCAGGGACAAGGAGGCAATGAGGCCCCAGCACAGCAAGGCTCACTTGTCCCCTGCTGGCCTCAGGCCCAGGGCCAGCAGCCATGGCCCAAGTGCTGCAGCAGTTGGCTCTGGCAGGGCCTTTCAGCTGCTGCCCATCCCTGTGCCCTGTGCAGCCCAGGCTGTCCTACGGTGTCCATGCCCTGCGCCTCTGTCCCTGCAGGCTGTCGGCATCCCCGGCTGCCCCACCTCGCTGGCCCTTCCTTTGCTGACAGCTCTGCGTCCTGCCTGCCTCTGCCTGGCCACACAGAGCCTTGGGCTGCTCCAGACTCCTTCTGGGGGATGTGCTGCACCCCAGCCCTACCCTGGGAGAGAAATTCCTTTCTCCTCATGTCCAGTTTAGGCCTCTCCTCTGCTGTCCTCAGTCTCCACTCCACTGAGCACAGAGATTCTTTGTCCTTATACAGTGGTCATGTTCTTGCAGCCTCCAAACCCCACTTCGGGTGATTTCTGGACCCTCTCAAACATTTTGCCAAATTAAAACATTCTTCTCATAATCTAAGAAAATCACCAGAGGACAGGACAGCCAGACCTGTGTGTCTTGGATACTTTTGTCTTGGTGCAAACCTTGGATAGATGCAATTTTAGATGTTGAATCCCAGTTTTGGCCATTGGCACTTAGGTAAGAAGGGCAGTTCTTTTCCACTGGAAGGAAAGCACAGAGCCCCAGTGTTTGGTGGTAAATGAGAGACAGCCCTCAAGAGACCAAGGCCAGTGAGAGCTGTCTGTCCTAGCAGCTTTTGGCTGGGAGAAGCCTTGCATATAGGGCACTTTTTATGGGGAGTACCAATTTCAGCCTTAGGCAGCAGGAAAAAGGGATGGTTCTTTTCCATAGAAAGGAAAGCACAGAGCCCCAGTGCTCCAGTGGGTGATGAGAGTCAGCCCTCAACATGCCAGTGTCAGCCAGACCTGCCACGTGTCCCCGAGGAGGCCAAACCATCCAGACCCATTCCATGAGCCTTTGGTTCCATGGGGCCCTGCAGGGTCACAATGGTCTCCATGATTCCATGGGGGTTCCACAGTGTCACAATGACCCCTTCATTTCAGAGGGCCCCACAGTGTCACCATGGTCTCCACAGGAAGGAAACCATGGAGCCCCAGTGTTTCAGGGACTGATCAACTGCAGCCACCAGAGGCCAAGGCCAGACAGGCCTGTCTGTAATGGAAACTTTTGTGTAGGAGCAATATTTGAATCTAGGATTTTTGGAGGTGGAATCCCAATTTTGGCCATGGGCACCTGGAGAAGAGGAATGGTTTATTTCCATAGCAAGGAAAGCTCTAAACCCCAGTGTTTGAAGGCAGGTGAGAGCTGGCCCTCAGGAAGACAAGGTGAGGCAGACATGTTGGTAATGGCAGCTTTTGTCTAGGATTAATCCCTCGATATTGGGATTTTTTTAGGGGAATCCCATTTTGACAATGCGTGTCTGGATGAGAAGAACAGTTCTATTCCTTTTGAAGGAAAGCACAGATCCCCAGTGTTTCAGGAGCACATGAGAAGAGACTTTTGACATGCCAAGGGCAGTTGTGCCAGTCAGGCCAAGCCAACCAGACCTGTTACCTGTTCCCTTGTTTCCATGGGGCCCTGCAGTGTCACAATGGTAGTGTCATATCTGATCTTTGGTTCCATGAGGCCCAGCTGTGTCACACTGGCCTTTTGTTTCCATGGGGTTCCAGTGTAACAAAGGTCCCTTTTTTCCATGAGGCCTTGCAGTGCCACAGGGGTCTCCTTGGTGCTGCAGTTTCACAACAGACCCTTGGTTCTGTGGGGACTCACAATGGCAGAAGAGTCTTCTTGGTTGCATGATGCCTTTCACAGCACCTTGATTCAACAAGGCCTCAAAGTGTCATCACAACCTCCAGGATTCCATGAGGCCCTGAAATGTCACAATGGACCTTTGGTTCCATGGGGTCCAGCACTGTTACATGAATCCTTAGTTCCATGGGGCTCTGTAGTGTCACCATGGACTCCTTGGTTCCAAGATGCCACACAGTGACACAATCACCCCTTGACCCAACAAGACCCCACAGTGTCACAATGGTTCCTTTCTTCCATGAGGCCTTGTAGGCTTGCAAGGACTCCTTGGTTCCATGGGGCCACAAAATGTCACAGTGGCCCCTTGGTTCAATGAGGTCTGTAAAGCCTTAAAATATTAGCCTTTATATTTTTCAAATCCTCTACTGCATTTGGGCATAACTCTAAACTCCATATAAAGTGTTAGTTAATTGTCTTTACATTTTGGTCAGACAAAATAATTCCTCTGACACTCAAGGATACCCTACAGCCTCAGACTCTGAAAAGTATAAACAAAAGTGAATTGGGGGTAAAAACTGGGGAAATATGACTTCATTACCTGAAGCTAAAATTGGAGGATTAACCCCTGATATGTAAATTGACCAAATTTATATCTGTCTGAAAAACTCATCACCACCAACCATCTTGGGTGTAGCATCTGGGAGGCTTTTGACAGCCCAAGGTGTGTCTACTAAAGGCCTTTAATAAGTATCCACTTTATTCTCTTAACCTTCCAGGTAGCTTCTCCAAGGCATCACCTGTAGTGTCACAATAGTCTCCATGACTCCATAAGGCCCTGCAGTGTCAAAATAGAGCAATTGATTCCATGAGACCCCACAGTGTCACAATGGCCCCTTGGCTCCATTGAGCTCCCTTGCAGTGCACTCTCGTCCCTGTTGTAATTCAATAATTGGGTAGAAGGAATGAATCAACAAACCTGGCCATCTTCCGGCTAGCTCCCGGTTCATGTCCCCCTTCCTGTGACCTTCCCCTGTGACCTCATTGCCCTACCGGGGAGTTCCTGTATTCTGACCCTATCCCCCTGTGTCCTTATCCCATTGGCTGCTAGCCAAAGCCACTCCCCATTCCCTCTCCTGAAGACGGAGATCCCAAGAGGGATCTTCCTCTTTCCTCTTTCCTCCTTCATCCATCGGGCCGCGCCATCGCCATAGAATAAAGCTGACATAAGGAAGAGCCTCTTTTGTAATCCTTTTCCATCCATGCTAAAACATACATTGTCTTATCTTAAGTAATTAGGAAAGGACAAAGCATCGTTTTTAGCAGTTGACGCTCCGACCATGGGGCTTAATTTTTAGACCCCATTTTGCCTGAAGTCCCAGTTTTAGGACTTTAAAGGCCGGTTAGGTTGATCAACTACCTCCGTGGTTGGAGCAGTTTTTACCAGCCCCGAGCCTAGGAGGGTGAGAGCGGGCAACTTCTTCATGGGACTCGGAGAAGCCGTCTTTGGATTGGAACTTTGCAAAAGTTACTGGCGAGACCGCTCTCCGTCTGAGAAAGGTAACCCCAAGGTAACCCCCGAAGTACAGGGGAGGGGGGTTTTCGGGCGGATTAGCTCAGACTTCGTGGGGGAGGTTGGTACCCCGCTAGGGTGGCAGCGGCGCAGTCCCCAGCGTGGAAGCGGGAAGCGTGGGCGGTGTTGCAATCCCGCCCGGCAGTACACGTGCTCAGCCGGCTCTGCCTGGCGTGTGTTCGCGGTATTGGCGTACGCACAGCTTCAAGCTCTCCCGGCAGTGGGATTGCTCCGGGACCGTCTGTGTCGCTAATACGGGCAACCACGTGTAGTAATAAAGCCCAGCACCCCCACCTGGGTTTTGCAAACGGACTGCTATTGTGTAACTTTTCTGTAAAAGACAGGGAATCGTGCATTTTGTTTTATAACATCGAAGTGGGGGCTTCCAGAGTCAAAACCATTATGTTCATTGTTATTCTTTTCTTTGTAGCAATGGCATTTGGAATCATAAGTCATTTAATGTTTAAGGCCATTAGTGGTATCATTCCTTCTACCTCAGGGAACAATCATATAGGAATGACAAATATTAAACAATCTGATTCTCCCATTTGTCACAAATGGTGGTCAAAATAATAAATTCGGGACTAAAATTAGTTTAATATCACCCCCTACATAAAAACAAAAAAGCGGGGAGATGTTGTAATTCAATAAATGAGGTATAAGGAATGAATCAACAAACCTGGCCATCTTCCGGCTAGCTCGGTTCATGTCTCCCTTCCTGTGACCTTCCCCTGACCTCATTCTACCAGATCTGACCACCACACCATCCATGCCATTATCTCCTCCCAGGAATTTTGTCCATCCTGAGAACATATTGCAGCATTCTGTGATTGATATTGATCCAGGGTCTCTCCTCAGGAGGTCTGGCCTGCTCAGAGAAGCTGTGCCTTGAGGTCTGACCCCAGTGTGGACAACCTTGCTCCACATTCCCCAACCCCATCCTGTCTGTCCTCACTCACCTGGGGACCTGCTATGGCTTGGAGATCTGGCTGCAGCTCAGGCAAACAGGGGTTTTTCCTGGCTCTTTTGAAGCAATCTAAAACTCTAAGTTTCCCAACAGCAAACAGACACACTCCTCAGGTGTGTGCCAAGCCCCAAGGTGCCACCAAGAGGTTCTCTTCCCAAGGCAGAACCCTGCAAGGAAGTTTTGACAACTTTGAACTCCTTGGTTCCCTGAGGCCTTGCAGTGTCACAAAGGCCCTTGGTTCCATGAGGTTCCATACTAGTCACAATGGAGATTTGGGTCCATGGGGCCCCACGCTGTCACAATGCTCTTTTTGGTTCTATGAGGCCTTGATCTGTCACAATGGACCCTTGGTTCCATGAGGGTCTGTACTCAACAATGGTCTCTGTAGTTCCAAATTGTCACAGTACCTTGGTTCCATGAGGTTTCTGCAGCAGGACTTCCCTATGGCCCAGCAGAGCTCATCTGTTCTGTCCATCAGCTGGGGCCATAACTCAGGGGCATCTTCTGTTGTAATTCAATAAATGAGGTATAAGGAATGAATCAACAAACCTGGCCATCTTCCCGCTAGCTCCCCGGTTCATGTCCCCCTTCCTGTGACCTTCCCTGTGACCTGCATACTCCCTACCGGGAGTTCCTGTATCCTGATCCTATCCCCTGTGTCCTTATCCCATTGGCTCCTAGCCAAAGCCACTCCCCATTCCCTCTCCTGAAGACGGAGGTCCCCAGGGGGATCTTCATCTTTCCTCTTTCCTCCTTCATCCATCGGGCCACGCCATCGCCATAGAATAAAGCTGACATAAGGAAGAGCCTCTTTTGTAATCTTTTTCCATCCATGCTAAAACATACATTGTCTTATCTTAAGTAATTAGGAAAAGACAAAGAATCGTTTTAGCAGTTGACGCTCGACCGTGGGGCTTAATTTTAGACCCCATTTTGCCTGAAGTCCCAGTTTTAGGACTTTAAAGGGTCGGTTAGGTTGATCAACTACCTCCGTGGTTGGAGCGTGTTTTACCAGCCCCCGAACGCTAGCAGGGTGAGACGGGCAACTTCTTCGCGGACTCGGAGAAGCCATCTTTGGATCGAACTTTTGCAAGGTTACTGGCGAGACCGCTCTCCGCCTGAGAAAGGTAACCCCCAAGGTAACCCCCGGCGACAGGGAGGGGTTTTCGGGCGGATTAGCCTCAGACTCGTGGGAGGGTTTGTACCCCGCGAGTGAGCAGCGCGCAGTCCCCAGCGTGGAGCGGGAGCGCTGTGGGCGGTGTCAGCTATCCCGCCCCGGCAGTACATGCGTGCTCAGCCGGCTCTGCCTGGCGTGTGTTGCGGTATTGGCGTACGCACAGCGCCGAGCTCTCCGGCAGTGGGATTCCTCCGACTGTCTGTGTCGCCATTACGGGCAACCACGTAGTAATAAAGCCCAGCACCCCCACCTGGGGTTTTGCAAACGGACTGCTATTGTGCAACTTTTCTGTAAAAGCACAGGAATCGTGCATTTTGTTTTTATAACATCGAGGTGGGGGATTCCAGAGTCAAAACCATTATGTTCATTGTTATTCTTTCTTTGTAGCAATGGCATTTGGAATCATAAGTCATTTAATGTTTAAGGCCATTAGTGGTATCATTCCTTCTACCTCAGGGAACAATCATATAGGAATGACAAATATTAAAACAATCTGATTCTCCCATTTGTCACAAATGGTGGTCAAAATAATAAAATTCGGACTAAAAATTAGTTTAATATCACCCCTACATAAAACAAAAACGGGGAGATGTTGTAATTCAATAAATGAGGTATAAGGAATGAATCAACAAAACCTGGCCATCTTCCGGCTAGCTCCCCGGGTTCATGTCTCCCTTCCTGTGACCTTCCCCTGTGACTCCTCAGTACCCTACCGGGAGTTCCTGTATCCTGATCCTATCCCCTGTGTCCCTTATCCCATTGGCTCCTAGCCAAAGCCACTCCCCATTCCCTCTCCTGAAGACGGAGGTCCCAGGGGATCTTCCTCTTTCCTCTTTCCTCCTTCATCCATCGGGCCACGCTCATCGCCATAGAATAAAGCTGACATAAGGAAGAGCCTCTTTGTAATCCTTTTTCCATCCATGCTAAAACATACATTGTCTTATCTTAAGTAATTAGGAAAAGACAAAGAATCGTTTTTAGCACCCTCCCTCTCTTTAGGAATTGCTGAGATACACCCAGGCCAGACATTGTAGCTGCCATGATTTCCTAAGGCTAGTGCTTAAGGCTGTCTTTGGGCACACACTGGAAAACGTTAGTAGGGTATGGGGACGCTGAAAACCAGCAAAGTTTGGTGAAGGTTCACAGTCATATCTCTCAGTGGAATCCATTAAAAACTTTAGGAAAATTTGGTATTTCGACTTTGAATTCTTGAGAAGTTTGGTTTTTTTTTTTAACACACTGAGGGACTTAATCAGATGAAAACAGCACCAAATCCCTGTGAGGGTCATTAAAGTCCTGGTGCTGTGTCTGTAGCTGCTGGGACCGACTCATGGGCACAGAGGGAGAGCACTTTGGCAAACCAAGAAGAGCCGCAAAAGACATTTCTAGCTGAGGGAGCAGCTCCTCTCCCAGGCCCAAGCAGGGCTGAAGGCACTGCCTGCAGGCACTGAGGGGACAGGAGCCAGGCACAGACAGGCTGGGAAGGCAATCAGGACTGGAAAGACACTGAGCTGAGACTTCACTTGGGGAAACATCTTCCCAGCCCTGGACATGGTGAGTCTGTGGGTGCAGGGCAATGTCCCCTGTGCTCCTGGAGGGATCTCCTGAGCCAGCACAGCCCACAGCCTGGGGGATGTGTCAGGAGGACTCTCCCCAGTTTCTCTGAGGCACAGGAGGAGGAGGGATGTGCTGCAGAGCGGGCTGCCCTGGGCACCGTCAGAGGGACAGGGCAGGACGGCTCCTGCTGCCAGGGACGGCTGCAGGGCTGAAGCTGGGGCTGCAGCCAGGGCTGCCCAGGGCTGTCCTGCAGAGCAGCTCCTGCAGCCCTCAGGGCTCTTGGCCAGCCCAGGGCATGTGCCATCTGCCAGGGGCAGCTCTCAGCCTGCCTGGCAGCTCCCCATGGACTGTGGGGAGAAGTTGGAGGTGGAAGCGAGCCACCCCATCAGGGCAGATTCCTCCTGCTGTGCGAGATGGTGCTGCATGGCCAGGGCTGCTCTCAGCTTTCTCCTCAAGGGAAGGGAAAGAGGCTGTCAGGTGTGTCTGTGTCACTGAGACTCCAGCACTCTCCCACTGTGGATCAGCAGATCTGCCTCAGATCTCCCTCACAAAGTGCCTCCTCACCCTCCTCTGCCTACAGACAGCAGCAGCAGCACCTTGGCTTGCAGCATTTGTGTTTGTCTGAGCTGCCCTTAAGGCCCTGGTGGGTGTGCAGGGCAGAGCTGAGCCCCCAGGGCTGGGCTGGGCTCTGTCAGCACTGGCAGGGACGAGGTTTGGATAGTGAGAAACAGCTCCCAGTAGGCACAACTCCAGGCATCAGAGAGCCAGACCAATCCTTGATATCCCTCCCTTTCAGCTGCACAGTAAAAGAGAGAAAGGTTTGGAGAAAATTATTTTTTAACTGGAGTCTTCAAAAAGTCCACTTGATTTTTCAAGCATGTTTTATATTCAGCCACCCTTGAAATAGAGGGAGGTGAAATGAGCAAAGGGCACCTGTGTGGCACCATCAGGTCTGACTGCACTGGGGTACAGGGAGCCCTGTTTTCCCTCTAGGCTCCCCAGTGTTCGGACTGAGAATAATGAAGTTGAGGCAGTAACTCAGCAGCCCAAACCATAGTTCAAAAAAGTTTGATTTGTTTCTTCTCAGGAAGAGAAGTAATTTTGAGGATATTCCAAATAAAAGAGCATAGGACTGATACAAGGAAATCAGTCCCAGAGTGTCAATGTGTTCTTTAAACAGTCCAGCATGCTCAGAGTGAGGAAATGTCCAACAGCAGCTCCATCAGCCACTTCCTCCTGCTGGCACTGGCAGACACGCGGCAGCTGCAGCTCCTGCACTTCTGCCTCTTCCTGGGCATCTCCCTGGCTGCCCTCCTGGGCAACGGCCCTCATCATCAGCTGCAGCCTCGTGCCACCACCTGCACACCCCCATGTTCTTCTTCCTGCTCAACCTGGCCCTCACTGACCTGGGCTGCATCTGCACCACTGTGCCCAAAGCCATGCACAATTCCCTCTGGGGCACCAGGAACATCTCCTATGAAGGATGTGCTGCACAGGTGTTTCTGACTTTATTCTTTATGTATCAGAGTTTTATCTCCTGACCATCATGTGCTACGACCGCCACGCGGTCCATCTGCAACCCTGCACCACGGGACCCCTCCTGGGGCAGCAGAGCTTGTGTCACATGGCAGCAGCTGCCTGGGCCAGTGGCTTTCTATTCACTGCTGCACACGAGCCAATACATTTTCCTGCCCCTGTGCCAGGGCAATGTCCGGGCACAGTTCTTCTGTGAAATCCCACACCTCAAGCTCTTCTGCTCAGACTCTAATTTCAGGGAACTTGGGCTCATTGCTGTTAGTG
This sequence comes from Luscinia megarhynchos, assembly GCA_034336665.1. NCBI lineage: Eukaryota > Metazoa > Chordata > Aves > Passeriformes > Muscicapidae > Luscinia > Luscinia megarhynchos. The sequence continues at coordinate 713 of JAPFBE010000113.1, read as the reverse complement.
TTTGTTTGCTATTTGGTTGTTTTGTGTTCATGGTTTTCTCCTATGTGCAGATCTTCAGGGCTGTGCTGAGGATCCCCTCTGAGCAGGGACGGCACAAAGCCTTTTCCACCTGCCTCCCTCACCTGGCTGTGGTCTCCCTGTTCCTCAGCACTTCGTCATTTGCCTACCTGAAGCCTCCCTCCATGTCCTCCCCATCTCTGGACCTGTCACTGTCAGTTCTGTACTCAGTGGTGCCTCCAGCCCTGAACCCCCTCATCTACAGCCTGAGGAACCAGGAGATCAGGGATGCCCTGTGGAGACTGATGACTGGGTGGTACAGGAAGCATTAAACTGCAAGCCATTTTCTGTAAATCACTTCTAATGAAAGACCTCTTGGATACTTTTTGTTCATTTGCTTGCGGGATTTTTTATTTGTTTTAAGTTCTTTATATCTTCCACAAATAAAAGCCTTTCATTGTACTATTTTTCTTTTTTTCCATCTTCCCTGTGGCCACAGTCTGTGTCAATGTGGAGCTGCCCTCTTGGCAGCTATAAATGAACTAAAGGATCTCTCTTCCAGAAAAGGTTTCTCCAGAGATGCCCCTTTGTTTCCCTTCTCTGGAGCTGCAGCAGCAATGTCTGTGTGCAGAGCTGGGGCAGATCAGTGCTGGCACAGCAGCTGTGCCCCAGCAGCAGCAGCACTTGGTGTTGCCAGTGCTGCTCCCGTGCCACTG
>JAPFBE010001127.1:0-12478 GCA_034336665.1 Luscinia megarhynchos | reverse complement strand
TTTATTGCCAGGCGTGCCTTGCTTATATACAGTTTCTTTATGCCCTTATTTGTACAATCCCTATAAGGACATCTTGTGTACAATTGGTGGATCTCTTTCTTGCTGACGGCTCTCTCGTCTTGCACTTTTTCTTGCTGACTTCGCAGCCTCTAAAGTCTCGAGATCTTTCCGTAACAGCGCGAGATCTTCCGAACGCCGTTCCCTACATCTCCCCCTCCCCATGATTACAAAGCCGCCCTTGGTAACAATTGATAACGGTGTCCTTGGCCTCGGCCTATCTCCTCCAATTGTAGCCGAATCCGCCGAATCAAAGCGCCTATTATAGGGCAGCCTATACAAACAGCAACAACAATAAGCAAAAATAAACATCCAATGCCAATTAACCATTTCCAATCAATAAAGCTTTTAAAAATTCCCAAACAGACTGGAAAAAACTTCCAAGTATGCTGCCATCTTCTCTCTGATATGTCGTCTTGAGGTTTGTTAATAAGCGGGTTATAAAGGCATTTTCCTGTCCAATGCGTTCGTAATCACCTGTATTCAAGCAGCAAAACGTTAGGTTTTTAAACACCTGTGCCTGGCAACCTCCTGTAGCCACAAGGTCCATTAGTAATGATATAGCATCTGCATGAGCCTTTAAAATATTCATAATATGCTTAAAGCGCCTATCTAAATCCTCCTTAAGTTCTTGTGCTGCTACAGTTAGTTTTATTATCCTACAAGCAAGCCCCTCAATTGCCTCAGAATTTCTTTTCACTCCTATTCCGGGCACTAAACTCAAAGTAAATAGTCCACCAGCTCCAGTCCAAAATGGGACCTTAATATCATCATAGCAATTCTCAGGTGTTACACTTCCTTCAAACTCTATCCCCGGTGGACTTCGAAACCGCACGCCTGCTACGTGTCCGTTCTGACAAGTCCATCACGGCTGGAGCGAGTGCACCTAGCGTATACCAGCCGTACATCTCCCCCTCTTGCAGACAGAAATGTACGGTATCATTGCAATAGAGTACATATGGTGACATCAGGCAATATGGGACAGTGGGAGACCACATTGGGAGGAGTATACTGAACATGTCGTCCTTCTGGAATACATGTGGAGCACTAACATCATTGCTCCATGGACCTCTGGGAGGTATAGAGACAACAAGTTTGCCACTCTGTCGTCTAGCTGGGCCTACCCAAATGCCTAATGCAGTCCTATTTTTCTGTCGCACAACGGCCAAAGCTTTTATGGGTCTATACAACTCTAAATGTTCCCCTATCGACTGCGGGTCAATAGCTCGTGTTAATACAAAGTCTATTGATTGGCTTATGTAGCCGGGAACTGTGAGGTTCTGTTTCCACGTAGTCTGGTTCCAGGAGTAAATGGTATTCCTGATTCCTCTATACAGTGCCTCAGTCCAATTGTTCTTTCCAAGTGACCCGTTAATAGTTAGTTCTAACAATGCTGTTTCTTGGGGATAAAAATCTATTGTTCCGCCTGCACTGTTCAATATTCCCTGTTCTGTCCGGCCCTTGTGCCAAGTAATATTAGCCTCTACCCCTGAAACGTTCCTCACTTCCGTTAAACTCATGTTATTGGCCTCCATGTCCCATTTGGCCACAACTTCGGCTGGCCCATATCCGTCTCATCGGTAACTCCTACTGCCAAGACCATATAGCAACTTCCCTCTCCATAGCCATTAGCTAAAAGTGCAAGCGGTACACAAGGCCGAGATATATTATGCGCACGAGCCCATTCCCTATACCAGGAGCTTTCATTTAATGTTAGCATAGCATACGCCCAAAGGATATAATACAAGGGATTCATCATGATGCGGCACTGTAGATCATCCAACGGCCAAGGTTATATGCAACGATGAGGAGTATAATGGTCACCAGAAACAACGTTCCAATTATCCACTCAGCACTCATGGTTTAACCCCTGCAAAAGAATTGGCTTTTAAATCAGGTCTCACCCATTTTGCTGGTACCCACTTGACCTTTTCTCCGTCTACTGGCCGCACGGCGGCGTATCCACGCCCCATCAGTAATAATTGCCAGCCAATTTTCCATTCTTTAGTTTCAGGGTCGCGCAGCTGGACGGGTGGGGACGGTTGCTGTTCCTGCTGTTGCCAGTGCCGTGTCATGGGGATCTGTCTGCTAGCGCCTCGAGAAAAATGGTTTAAGGACAAAAGAGCAAGGGATAGCAGTTTTTGTTGTGCTGCTATTGGTATTGCTTTCTGCTGGATATACCCTTCCCCCTCCCCAAGACAAAGAAGTTTCTCTTTCAAAGTCCTATTCACACGTTCCACAATCGCCTGGCCTGTGCTGTTATAAGGGATCCCTGTATGCAACTGGATACCCCATTTTTCCGCCCATTCTTTTGCAGTTTTTGCGGTAAACGCCGCTCCATTATCTGTTTTTATAACCTTAGGTATGCCGAGTACTGACACAACTGCTGACCAATGTGCAATAGCATCCACAGCTCGAGTGCGTCTATGCTGAGTTGCCAAAATAACTCCGCTGCTCATATCTACAGTTACTGCCAACCAGGGTTTTGGTCTGAACGGTTCAAACCAAGTGAAGTCTGTTTGCCACAGTTCGTTTGCCATCAAGCCTCTAGGATTAACCCCTTCTTCAAACGGTGGTGCTTTATTACAGTACGGGCATGTAGCAACGACATTTCTAGCGTCCGGCAAAGAAATGGCACAATGCTTTGACAGAGCATGTGCCCCTAGATGTAGCTGTTCATGCAAATCTTTAGCTTGTCGCAAGGACAATACCTTTGTTGCCACTTCATCGGCTTTTGCATTACCGTGTTGATAAAATCCTGGTATTGCAGTGTGACTATTAACATGAATTACTGCACATATTGTCCTGCGGTCTTGTAAGCCTTCTTCTAAAATCATTGCTAGAGGTGAAGTGGCCATACCCGGCGTGAGCATATTTGCCACTAGCTTATATACAAAAAGGGAGTCTGTGACTATATTCACTGGTATCTCTGGAAACACTTTCATGGCCATTGCTACTGCAATGGCTTCTAATTTTTGGACTGATGCTTCCTTGTCAGCATATAGGATCTCTTTCCACGTCCCTTCCTGCTTCCAGACAACAACCGCTCGATGCGTCAAGGAGGAGGCATCGGTAAATAAAGTAGGACCATCATTAGGAATTAACGACACTCGAGGGGTGACGTCTAGAACCATCTGTCGGAGATTTTGCATTCCTGTTAAATGTTTTCCACTAATCACTGGCCCATCATAATCAAACACAGCATGCGCCAGGTCCCCTTGCGTTAATAAACAGTCCTGCAGGTTGCGTTTCCCTAAAGCAAGAAAAATTTGATCTGGTTCCTTACCATAGCTAGTGATCGCTGATTTTCTCCCCCGTCTTATTACTTGAGCCAACATCGCCGTGTACCTGATAAAAGCAGCTTTTTCCTGAGTGGAGGTAATCCATTGTAGGATTTTTGGCTTGTCAAGGGAACCTTGCAGCAACAGTCCTATTGCGCCTAGCTTGGTTAAGGTGACTGCTAATAATAAGGGCATGGCTGGGTTTATTCGAAAAACTAACCCCTGTTTTATTCTTTCCCTTATTTCTTGTACAGCCGTCTTTGCTTCTTCTGAAAGGCTAATCTTCTGCGCCGGTGACCTACCCTGCAAATGCTTAAATAAAGGTGTGAGCATTTCTGGTGTTATTCCCGCCGTTGGCTTCAGCCATTGCACGAGTCCTAAAAATATTTGAAGTTCATGGATCGTTGAGGGATCCTGGGGTAGGTCAATTGCACTAGCACTCACTTGAGTCGGTGTGACCCTATAGCCTAAAAACTGTACAGAAGGACCTTTTTGCATTTTTGCCTCATGGATCTCTAGACCTGCATCATGGAGCACCCGTATCAAAACTTGCAAGGCCGCTTGCAATTCCTTTTCTGTCTTAGCTGCAATGAGCAAATCATCCATGTAATGTATAATTTGTATCTCTTGAAACTGTTTTCGCACAGGTCGAATTATGGTGCTTACCACCATTTGACAGATAGTAGGCGAATTCTTCATGCCTTGGGGTAATACTTTCCACTGATACCTTGCATCTGGTTGCTCTTTGTTTATAGCAGGTAATGTAAAGGCAAATTTTTCACAGTCCTTAGGATGCAATGGAATAGAAAAGAAACAGTCCTTGATATCCTTAGGTATGGCAGTCGGATCGGGCAATCCTCTTTGCAGTGGTCCTAAATCGGCCATTAGGCGGTTTACTGCTCTCAAATCATGTAACAAGCGGAACTGCCCTGGGGCCTTTTTAGGGATAACGAAAATAGGTGTATTCCATGGACTTAAACTAGGCTCGAGATGTCCTGCCTTTAATTCTCTAGCTACAATCGCATGGGCTGCTTCTAATTTGTCTTTTGTTAACGGCCACTGCTCCACCCATATTGGGGTGGTAGTTTTCCATGCTAAAGGGACGGCTAAGTCAGCCCTCAGAAGGTGGACAGTGGCCCCTACACTAAATTTGTCAGCTTGAAGCGCATCTGTTTTAACCCATCTCGACCGACCACAGAGTCTGGGGAATCAGTGATAACTGGCTTTACCCGAGCGCTGAATACTTTACCATCTTTTTCTATTCAGTCAATGTGAGCGGGACTCCACTTGTGGGGACTACCTGCATACCGTTGATTCCCATAATGGAGGTAGTCTCTCCTGTTGGCCACGTCCATGGCCAATGTCTTTGAGAAATACACGTGATGTCTGCTCCTGTGTCCATGGTCATTAGAATTGTGATTTGTCTTGGGGACCAACCGGGGGGCGCATAAATGGTGATAGGCCATGTTGGCCGCTGAGCACAGTCTAAAACCAAAGCGACTGTTCGTCCTCCAGAAGGTTCATCTGGTTCATTTCTGACGTCTCGGTCGGGTCGGGTGGCATCGTCATGGCTGCCATCACGGCGGGGCTCAGCTTGTTGCTCTGTGGAGACAGGTTTCCCCCGCGCCCCCTGCCTCCCTTCCCGTTTCCCGGACACACCCTCGCAGTATGCCCTATTCCCCTGCATGTCCAGCATTGTGGTCCTATGGGTGCTTTACGAGATTCCCCTGGTGGTTTCCCTTTTCTACACTCTCGCTTTAAATGGCCCAGTTTACCACATCCAAAACATCGTTTTTCTCCATTCCCTTGCGCTGCCGCAAACACCTGTGCCATTTGCACCACCTGGTCAGCCCGTAAACTCCTAGCAACATGACGTATCATGTCAGCGACACTGGCATCCCTTGGTGCAGTTAATAGGATTTTTCGCGTGGGCTCATTAGCTTGCTGTTTTATGCAATCCCTCAACACAGGCTGCTTTGCGCCCTCTGGAAGGAGACTCGCCGATGCTATGGCAAGGCTCAACCTGTCCACAAACTGAGAAAACGGCTCTGCAGGCCCTTGCTTTATAGTTGTCCAGGGCTCTTGCGGGCCCAGATCCCGCACTACCACCCTCATCGCTGTAAGGGAGCATTGAGTTGCGGCTCGGATCTCACGTGCTGTAAGCGCTGCAGCTTGCTGCTGGGGAGTCTCGAGACCTGCAGCTGAGCCCTTTAGCCTTTCCAATGTTGCTTGCGGCATGGGGTTTGGGTTTTGGTTTACCGTCCTAGCTAATTCTGCCCGCAGTTCACTGGACCAATTATCCTTCCATACTAAAAACTGAGATGGTGATAATACAGTTCACGCCAACAACCGTATGTCCCATGGGAGAAGTCCGCCTGCGTGTAGAGCCTGCATTTGCAGTTCCACCGACGGGTCTGCAAGCCCTTTCTTTTCTATGGTAGCCACTAACGTTTGCATCGCTTTTGGCTCTATGGGGTACCATTCTATACCTCCCCCCGCTGCGGCCCGAACAGGATAAACAGTAGGTGGAGGCAGCAACTTCAACCCATCTAGCCGACATTCGCTGGCAATTAGTCCCCAATCTGTGAACTGAAAACCCGTTTCCTCTTTTGAGTCAACCCTCTTCCCCTTTTTCTGCAGCTGCTGTATCAAGTTCCCTTGCTTGTTAACTTCCTCTTTCTGTCTCTGGGTTAGTTTTTCAATGCGTCTCAAGTAGCTCAATATTTCTTGTTCAATGCCCCTAGTTGCCCTCCTGCTTTTATCTCCTTCGGAACGATCTTGTGTCGGCGCCACACTTTCCATCTCCACATCTCCCGATCCCCAGTGCTCTAACTGAGATGCTAGGTTCTCTACCTCATCTTCGTCACTTTCCTCAATTAGCACCGGCGGCTGCCTCCAAGCATTTTCTTTTTGCCTCCTTTTGGGGTGGCCCCTTTCTCTGGGACGGAAACCTCCTCCCTCCCTTCCTCTGGAGGCTTCATTGACAGCCCCGGTATCCAATCTTCAGGGGACACATACTTTGTCGCCGCGAGCTTGTTAGGGTATGCGGCCGGTGGTGCAGCATGCGCCTCCTCCCAAGGATAATCGGGCGGGCTGGGTGCCTCTGTTTTGCCTTTTCCTCTACATCCCCAGCATTGTCCCTCTATCACCACCGCTACTGCTGAACACACCTTACAAACGCCTTTCTGCTCTTCTAACCAGTCCTGGCTCACCCCTGATATTGCTGCTGGGGGCGGTTCCTGGGGTTCCGTCTGTGAGGCAGCCTGCTGCACCACAGGGATAGCCCCCTGCACATCCATCCCCAACGCCTTGCGAGCTGCAATCATCGTTTCCTGCTCTTCTAAACCCCATGATAGGAGCTGTGCCACATCACCCCAAACCTTCAAGTAGCTAGCTGATTTTGTAGACATCGCTCTTTCAGCAAATGCCTTAGTGCATTTTTCCCAGTTCGCACGCTCAAAAAGTTCGCGCGGACTGTGTATCACTCCATCTTTCAGGAGCCACCCGAGCGCTTCTTGGAGCTCTTTCTGTTTCACAGAAACTTTACGCTCTCGGGCTAAGTGCTGTACAATTTTGCTCACCCCCTCCATAGGGATCCGGATCCGTCGACCTGGGCTCTCCACGAGACCGGTCCACCCTCACTCTCCTCAGTCCGTCCACTCAGCTTCGTGGCTGCGGCAGATCCAACACAGCGAATAGTGGCTTCCTCACACGGGGCACCACTTGTTGCAGCACTCGGAGCTGACCTAGAAAGGGAGAGGTCTTGGGTCTCCGCGCATCCCGCGCAGAGGGGCAAGAAAGCACGGACACAAATATCGTGGATGCAATCAAAACCGTTTATTGCCAGGCGTGCCTTGCTTATATACAGTTTCTTTATGCCCTTATTTGTACAATCCCTATAAGGACATCTTGTGTACAATTGGTGGATCTCTTTTGCTGACGGCTCTCTCGTCTTGCACTTTTTCTTGCTGACTTCGCAGCCTCTAAAGTCTCGAGATCTTTCCGTAACAGCGCGAGATCTTCCGAACGCCGTTCCCTACAGTTTCCCAGGAAATAAAACCCCCAATTCTTTATCCCACTGGACTTAAGAAAAAAATTCACCAGGGGAAAAGTGGAAAAACCTACTTATTAACACATACAAGAGAAACACTTCCCAGCACAGACCCAGATGGCAAAAAAAGTTTTCACCGAGAGAGAGAAACTTGGGCGCTTGATCTTCACTAGAAGGGTGAAAGGGGCTTCTCTGGCGGAGTCCAGAGGCAGGCTGCAGGAGTTCCTCGGGAGCTGGTGCTGAATCCTCGGAGTGAGGGGAGAAGGAGAGGGGAGAGAAAGAGAAAAAAACAGCTGGAATAGCCAGCAAGCCTTAAAAGCAGCGAGCTAAACCAAATAATTCAAGCAATATAAAGTAAAAAAATCAAGCAAAAAACAGCTAACTAACAAACCAGGCCACGAGCCACCACCACAGCAGCGATAGCCACATGCAGCAGCAGCCAGAGCCAAGCAGCGCGCTGAGCCCCCCACAGCCCCAAGCCAAGCCCGCGGCAAACCAAGGCCATTCCATGAGCAGAGCTCAGGCGGCCCCCTCCCCGGGAGCAGACAGCTTCATGGCCAAGGGGGGGCAGGGTGAGGAGTCAGTCAAATCATCAACCCAGGACAGCATGCTCTTTCAGTTTCCTGCTCGGGGTGGTGCAGTGGCCTCTGGCCCGTGGCACTCGACCCCAGTCTGGCTCGGGTTTGGTGGGGAGCCCGACCCGGCACCCGGCCATGGCCCGAACCTTGCCAGCTGGCTCGGCTGCGCTCTCCACATGGCAGAAGAGGTCTCCAACTGCCTATGCGGTTTTCTCCATGATCTGGATAATTTTAACTTCTTTGTACCTGGATAAGATTCTTGATCTCCTGAGATGAGAATAAAGCATAGAGTCACAGTGCGGAATGAAGATAAAGGTTCCTGATGGGAAAGAGATTGAAAGGTACAACTGATAAGTGGCTGAAAACCTTTTTGTGGGGCTATGAGGGATTGTGACTTCACTAAAATTCCCTTTCTGGCTGTGAAATAGACATGGGGAGGTTTAGGGTGCTTGAGAAGAAGACTTTGCCTCAAGAGGAAATTGAGGTCTCTGGTACAGGGGACTGAAATATGAACAGAGACATTTGATAGAGAAAAGGAGATGAAATTTTGTTTTTCAGCAGCCTGCGCTTTAAAAGTAATTTTACATGTGTGCATGCGTAACCTTAACAGGCTCTGGAAGGACTGTGTATGGCGGGAGAAAATTCATGGTTCTGTAAGGTCCTGGTAGGATGCAGACTGTGAAGGTGAAGACATCCTAAGTTAATCAAAAGCGGGGACTTTTCTCTTTTGAATTGAATTAGAAAGGATTATTTAAGTAGATAACTGACTGAAGTGTTCTCTGTAGGTTGTTGTTAAAGAATGTGGAATGAAAGGAAAGAGAGAAGGAGAAAATCTAGGAATCTTGTTCTGAATTCTTTGTGTTAATGTATTTCTTCTTGTACCCTTTTAAGTTTTAAGCCTGCCTTGTCTCTACTCCTAAATCCTACACTCTAAAAGAAATTAAATATATTAAAATTGGTAAACCAAGTGCACTGTGACAACATGAACAAAACATTTTACATCATAGCAGTCCAAGAAAAATATATTTATCACACTTCTCTTTCCATGTTTTGTTACTATGGGACCTAACAGATACTATATTCATACAGCAGTTTTTAACACTAAACATATAGCATTCATTTTAATGTTTGCCAAAGCCAATAATAGAATATGCACTTCTTACATGCAGGAGACTCCCCAAGTCCCATCCCAGCACCTCAAGTACCCTCAGTGACTTCCCCATTCTCTGGCCCCAGTGCTCAGAGTACACCAGGGGTTCCCATCCCCCTCCCATTCCCCAGTTCCATCCATGTAAGAGCAGGAGTTGTAGGATTCTTTCTGATCAATTTCTCAGATGAAAATGAAGTACAAATGCAGCAATATCATATCTGAGATCTGTTTATTCCTAAAGGAGGGTAAGTGTTCTCTGCTAAAGGAAATAGAAGAGAGAGACCAGAGAGGGGGAAAAAGAGAGACAGACAGAGAAAAGAGGAGCAGGGACAGTGGTACTGCAAAGAACCCTGGGAAGCTCTGTTGGCACCTGCTTTCGGCAGGCGCAGTGTGTGTGTGCTGCAATCCAGGAGTGAGCTCACGCGGGGCTTTTGTGAGTGCCTGGGTGCCCGGCACAGAAGTGTTGGAACCTCGTGACTCTGGTGCCAATGGGCAAAGGCTGCGAGGCTGGTGCTGCAGCACTGGTGGCCTTCAGTGGGCTGGTGCTGCAGCACTGGTGGCCACACTGGACTGGCTTCTGTGGCCTTCGGTGCTGCAGGTTGGGGCTGCAGGGCACAATGCAGCTCCTGGCTGTAGACAGCAACAGGGGAAAGCACGGCAGAGGTGGTGGGTGGGTGCAGGCTTCTTGATAAGTTGCTTTTTAGAAGTTTCCAGACAGGGACTATATTTTGGCAGTCCTGCTCCTGTTCGAGGTCGTGAGAAGCTACATGAGGGTGGTTCTGTATAATGTCTCTTCTACGATTTGGGCCTCATTTTTCTTGGAGGCAGATTGAATACAGGTGACTACTCGCCTGCTGATATTATAAACACATGTGTATTTTTCTCTTTGGAGTTAGTGAATCAGTGGAAAGCTTTGTCATTGTCCATTTCAATTTAGAGAGAGCCTATACCTAAAAATAAATTTGCATAATAAATGTTGCACTCACACTTTTTTAGAAAGCTCATTTCCCTCTCTTTGCTGTTTTCCTCGCAGCACGTGTGACTTTTTGCTAAGAACATGAGCGGAATAACGAAAAGCAATGTCTCTAGATGAGACCAGAAACTTACAGCAGTCAGGGATAATACAGATATATCAATCAAAAACATTTCCAATAGCAGACATCAGGGTTTAATAACAGGGTGCAATTAAGATGATTATGAAACACTAAAACATTGTACCATCATCCCAGTGTCTACAACAGCAGATAAACATTAAATCAGTGAAAGAACTAGATAATCATCTCTGGAAAATGATTTCCCAAGCTCACTTTCAAAACTAGGTCCAGCTCATATTGATAGGGTCAAATTGCCCAAAGTCAAAGCGACTCAAGTATTGCTTTGATGCAGAAACGCAGGTCTGTTGGCGGATTCCCATCCAGGTAGAGGAGGAGCCAGGGTGTGGCCAGAGTCCAGGCCCCTAGTGGGAGAGAATTTCTCTCATACATTTTTAAAACAAGATTCTTAAGAATTACAAGTCAGAGGTAAAGATCTTGGGGTGAAAGATTAATCAAACCATCCAGGAAACTCCAAAGTTTTTCCTTGGGATAGAGATGTCTGGAAGGCACAAACTGCTGAAGTGCTTCTGTAAGAAATGAGATTTGGATTGAATCTGTGCCGCATCCTCTCTCCCACGAGGACCACAAGACCATCAGTTTGGAGGAGGTTTCTCAACAAAGCTCAGATATCTTTTCTTCGGATCTCTGAAAATACTGACAATCATGAGACAACAGAGAGGTAGCCTGGACCAGAAATGCATATGCAACTAGAAGAAAAAAAAGATCCTGAAATTACATGTGTCTCTAGAAATTTTAAAGAGATGTTAAAATATAGCATGAAGTATAGGCCATAAATCCAACATTAATATCTTATGAATTATGCTTATTACAAAATGGGTAAATTTGCACCGTAAAGAATCAATAATGTTTTTGGCAGGTACTACCTTTAGCTGACAGAAGTGAATCAAGACACAGACTCTTGTTTGGCAAAATGAAAAGTGCGTTTATTCTTAATTATCACTTCAATTTGGAGACAAAAGCACCTTAAAAGAGGAACTGTAGGTTAATCGAGTATTAATACCGAACATAATGTGATCAAAATAAAACTAGGATCAGAGCGTTGTCACAAACTCAGTGATAGTGAAACTTAACAGAGAATGAAATCGAACACAATTAACCTAATAGAACTTTAGTCGCGGTTAATCTTAACAGAATGTAAGTGGACATTTACAATATGGACCTTAACTTAAAGGAATAAGAAACCAACATCTCTTACAAAGTTATAGGGCGTAATTTGCTTAAAATGCTGTTAATACAAGGAAGTGACAAAAAAGTTCAAACAATCTGTGAAGACAGGATGATTTTAGTGGAGGGATTAAAAACAGTGTAAGAAGTATGTTGTGATTCTCGTAATTTAGTTTGAGCATAGATCATGGTAATTGCAATTATTAAGTATAGCTCTCATTAGGATTTTCAGTACAGCTTTTAATCATTCTTAAATTACTAAAGTATACATAATCAAGAATAACACATGTTTTATGGCAAAAGAATGCTCAGCTATGGCTTAAATATTAACTGCTGGTCTACAAGCATTTAATTAAAAACATTTGTGAAGAAAGTGTCCCCAATTAAGGAGAGGCAAGAAACATTATCTGCCTGTAAATATTCAATTTGGGTATATAAATTTCTAGTTATTATGGTAAAGTCAATACCATTATCACTGTGCCACAGTGCACACAGATAGGTTTAATTCCTCAGTAAAAACAATAGCACCCTTTCCCTTTTTTTTTTCGTTTTGTTTTGTTTTGGTTTTGGTTTGGTTTTTCTGCTAGAAGGGATGTGAAGACACAGCCCGCCTGTGGGCACAATGGTAAGAAGGCAACTCAGCAGTCCATGACAGAACCAGCAGCAACTCAGGTCTGCCAGAGAGAAAACAGGAGCCCCAGACGAGGGAGAGAAATACCGCCAGGCGAGGAAAAGAGAAAAAAGAAACTTTGCTGTATGGCATCTATATTTGTAGGGTTGGATCCCCACATTTGGAACAGGCGGGTGGCGGAAGCCGCGCGGACCCGCCACGGCACCGAGCCCGAACCGAGCCAGCACAGCCCTCCCGGGGCTGCTGCACCCCGAGCACACGCGGGGGAAAGGACAGGAAAAGGCAGTAAAAGCGGCCTAAAACTGCACTGGTACGGGATAAAACAGCGAAAAACAGGCAGAACTAAAGCTAAAAAGGCACAAAGCACACGCACCCCCACACCCGCCCCAGCAGAGCCATGGCTCCGCCAGCCGCCCCGAGCCCGAGAGAAGGCAGGCGGAGCCCCCAGCTC
>JAPFBE010001126.1:0-12546 GCA_034336665.1 Luscinia megarhynchos | reverse complement strand
CCAGTTCTGGGCCCCCAAAATTTAGGAAGGACATGGAGGGGCTGGAACACGTCCAGAGAAGGGCCACAAGGCTGGTGAGGAGTCTGGATCATAAGTCCTGTGAGGAGTGGCTGAAGGAGCTGCATTGTTTATCCTGGAGAAAAGGAGGCTCAAGGGAGACATGATCACTGTCTACAAATCTCTGACAGGAGGGTGCAGCCAGGGGTGGGTTCAGGCTCTTCTTCTGGGGAACACAATCTTAACCTGCATAATGGGACATTTATGTTGGATATTAAGAAATATTCTTCACCAAAAGGGTGATTGGGCATTGGAACGGGCTACCCAGGGAGGTAGGTGTGTCACCGTCCCTGGAACTGTTTCAGGAAAGACTGGATGTGGCACTCGGTGCCATGGTCTACCTAAAAAGGTGATGCTGGGTCAGAGGTTAGACTTGGTATTTTCAAAGGTCTTTTCGGGCTGGGTAATTCTGAGAAGACTGAACTGCAAAGCCTTGTGGAACCAAGGGGCCAGTGCTGTTACTCAAGGACTCATGGAATAAAGGAAACATGATTGACACCATGGCATCTCTGGGGACCAAGAGGCCATTGTGACACTGTGGAACCAAGGAGAGCATTGCTGCACTGCGAGACCTCATGGAACCAAGGATCCATTGTGAAACTGCAGCGCCTTGAGTGGCAAAAGCACCACTGTGACACTGCGGGACCCGAGGATCCAAGGGACTGTGTGACGCCAAGGGGTCCCATGGAACCAAAGGAACATTGTAACACTGGGAGGCCTCATGCAATCATGGAGACCATTGTGACACTTAAGGGCCTCCTGGAGTCTTGGTGACACCAAATTTGCTGGGAGTATGGATCTTCTGGAGAGTAGGAGGGCTCTTGCACAGGGACCTGGACAGGCTGGATCCAGGGCCCAAATCCAGATATAGGTGAGGTTTAAGACCAAGACCCATTACGAAGCCCACGAAGGCCCAGGGGCTTAAAACATGGAAGAGCACTCAGCCCATGGTCTGTACCCTGCCTTCTGCTGGGTCTGTGTCTCATCCACACTGGAACTCGAGGAGTTGGTAGCCATGTGTGTGTCTTTCTATAGAGCTTCTGTCTTTCTGTCTCTCTCTCCTCTCCTAATGCTCTTTATATGGAACAGTTTTGGGTATCTCAACAACTGAAGTGTTTAAGGGTTTCTAAGGTTAAATGGGTTAAGTTAATGAAGTTCCTGCTATGACAAGTGTTTTATGTTGAATTGGATGTTGTATTAAATCCTTTTCAAGCATTCCTTGATTTTCTATATTTGCCAGTTAAATTTTGTGTCATTTTGACCTCCAGCTGGGGTTTCTCCTGTGCACCAAACTCGAGTAAAGGAGCCTCAGGCTCACAATGGCCTCTTGTTTCATGAGGCCCTGCAGTGTCACACTGGCCCTTGGTTCCATGAGCATCTGGAGTGTCACACAGGGTGATGCCATTTGTCCTTGCTGCCCCTCCCATCCCAGTGCCCCAGGAACAGCCCCGAGCCACCCGTGAGGGACAGGCCCTGCTGGGCCAGGCCTGGGCTCAGGCCTTGGCCTTTCTGCTGCCTCCAACCAGCCCAGGCCTTGCTCAGCATTGCAGTTCCTGCTCACAGCCTTTGGCTCCTGCAATGCTGCCCTCAAGGATCTGCTCTCACCAGTCCCTGGGGAGCCTTTGGCAGTCCCTGCCCTCAGTGGGGCCAGTGATGCTCCAAGGGACTTGGAGTTTTGCTTCTGCCTCCTTGAGCAGCTTCTTCAATCTTCTCTCAGTGCCTGAGGCTCCTGGACTCAGCCCCAAATCCACCGTGGGGATCATTAAAATACAGAAAGCCATCAGGAGCTCTTTTTTCTCCCTCTATTTGTCATCAAGTCTCCAGGGCTTGTGCAGCTGATTCGAGTAAGATTGGAGTTCTGTTAAGGAGGAAGATTTCAGAGTGCATCTCATGACTTTATTTACCTCAAGGGAATGTTTTTCTATTTTTCATTTCAGAGATAAACTGATAGAAGCATTCCACAGGTAATCTTGATGCTGAATGTCTCCTTAGAAGCTCTGGGCACAGAGAAGAATGAGCCCCTTGCAGACTGACCCAGTTCAGACAACCTGCTCCTCACCCCCAACCTCACCAACTCATGATATCTCCCACCTGGGACTGACAACCAAAAATATTAAAAAACCTCATCAATTGCTCTTTAAAACATATAATATTACTATTCTATACATTTAAACCTAATTTTTATAATTATATTAATAATCTTTATATTATTAGCAACCAAATAAATTATTGGTCATTGCTTCTAAGCAAGACAAATCCTATAATTAAAAATTAAGTTCTATTGGTTATTTATTTCTCCCTCTTTAAGATAATTCCTAATATTTTTAATCATTTTATCATCTTTTTTATCAACTTTTTCTCAGACAGGGTCAAGGTGGGCCCTTCAGGGTCCACGGAGACTATTCTGGGGCACATTCGGGGCAGTTTTACATCTGGGGAAAAAATTTAGAAGGATGTCTTGGCTTCAGAGTGGCACTTGGGGGTCCAGGGCTGCCCTTGTAAATCAGGGAGGAGAATCTGGTACCCTTTGGGGGCCAGGCGGGCACTTGGGGGGCTCTAAGGGGGCTCTTTGGGCCGCGGGGGATGATGGGAGTTGTAGGCGCGGGTATAATACCGAGCTGCGGAGCATCATGGGAGCTCTTGGCGCAGCTGCAGTGTCTCTCTGTGAGGCGCGGGGCATGATGGGTGCTGTAGTCCCGCAAGTGCCTCTTGCGGAGAGTTTGGGGTCCGGGAGGGCACTGCGGAGACACTTTTGCCTCTGAATGGCGACTTCAGGTCCTCAGGGGGGAACGTACACGGGTCGGGAGAGCTTGGAGGGGTCTTGAGGAGCTCCAACCGGGCTCTTTAGGGCACGGCAGGAATTTTAGGCGACTGACTGGTTTGGGAGATGCTCTGAGCTCGCGGGGGATGGCAGGAGATGAATTCCCAGAAGTTGCTGTAACGGGCATCTGCGGGCTTGGGAGCATTCAGGGGATTCGGGGACGTTTTTGGGAGGTTCCAAAATGGGCGCTGAGGGGAATTTAGCAAAAAAAACCTCCTAAACATTTGTGCAAAACACCCAAACAAGAGAAGCTCCTGAGAATAATTTAGGTTTCCAATTCTTTTGTTGTTAATTAGACAGATTTCAGAAGTGTATTCCAAGTGAATACACTATATCGAAAACAATCCAGAGAGAACTGTTTGGTCTTGTATTTTCTGTTTATAGATTGATATCAGCAATGTACAATTGATAGTGACCCCCAGCACCTTGTAATGCAGTTTGAATAGATATGAAAATCAAGCCCCTCCATGCCTGACAATCAATCACACTTTGTCACCAGCCCCCTCCCCACTATTTCCCCCATCCAACCCCTGGGACTCCTATGGATCAGGAATGGTGTGGCCAGCAGGAGCAGGGCAGTGATTCTTCCCCTGTGCTCAGCACTGGTTTGGCGGCGCCTCGAGTGCTGTGTCCAGTTCTGGGCCCTCCAATTTAGGAAGGACATGGAGGGGCTGGATCGTGTCCAGAGAAGGGCAACAAGGCTGGTGAGGCGTCTGGAACACAAGTTCTGTGAGGAGTGGCTGAGGGAGCTGGGGATGTTTATCCTGGAGAAGAGGGGATTCAGGGGAGACCTCATCACTCTCTACAGATCCCTGAAAGGAGGCTGCAGCCATGTGGAGGTTGGGCACTTCTTCCAGACTACAATGACAGGACAAGAGGTCACAGCCTTAAAGATGCACAAGGGGATGTTTAGGCTGTACATTAAGAAATATTCTTCACAAAGAGGGTGATTGGGCTTTGGAATGGGCTTCCCAGGGAGGTGGGTGACTCACTGTCCCTGGAAGTGTTTCAGGAGAGACTGGATATGGCGCTGAGTGCCATGGTCTGGGTGACAAGGTGGTGTTGGGTCACAGGTTGGCCTTGATGCTCTCAAAGTTCAATTCCAGCCTGGGTGATTCTTGATGATTGTGACACTGCAGGGCCCTGGGGAAGCAAGGGGCCACTGTGACACTGCAGGGCCTCATGGAACTGAGAGGACCATGGTGACACTGTGTACGACATGGCACCACAGAGCCAAGGGCCACTGTGACACTGTGGGGCTACATGGGAGCAAGGAGTCCATTGTGACACTGCGTGGCCCCAAGTGTCCAAGGGACTTTTGTGACACAAAGCTGTCCCCATGGAACCAGAGGACACTGTGGCACGGGAGGCCGCATAGAATCCTGAAACCAGTGTGACATTCTAGGCCCTCATGGAACCTTGATGAGACCAAGGTGGCTGGAGTGTTGAAATGATGGAGGGTTGGAGGGCTCTGCAAAGGGACCTGGACAGGCTGGGTCCAGGGAACAAATCTAACAAGGTGAGGTTTAACTAGACCAAGTGCTGGGTCCTGCACTCTGTACCCAAAAACCACTGCAGTGTTACAGGCTGGGGACAGAGTGGCTGGACAGTGGCCAGGCAGAAAGGGAGCTGGGGGCACTGATGGACAGCAGGCTGGACATGAGCCAGCAGTGTGCCCAGGTGGCCAAGAAGGCCAATGGCTCCTGGCCTGGATTAGGAATGGTGTGGCCAGCAGGAGCACAGCAGTGATTCTTCCCCTGTGCTCAGCACTGGTTGGGCAGCACCTCGAGTGCTGTGTCCAGTTCTGGGCCCCAATTTAGGAAGGACATGGAGGGGCTGGAGTGAGTCCAGAGAAGGGCAACAAGGCTGGTGAGGGGTCTGGAACACAAGTCCTGTGAGGAGTGGCTGAGGGAGCTGGGGATGTTTATCCTGGAGAAGGTTCAAGGGAGACAAGGTGATTTCAGGGCACAGGTTGGACTTGATGATCTCCAAGATCCTTTCTAGCCTGGCTGATTCTTTGATTCTCTGAAACCACCTCTGAAGCAGTTACAGGATGAGCCCTGGGCCTCCTCTTCACAAGGTCCAGCAGCCCAGGTCCCTCAGCTTCTCCACACAGCCCCAAAGCCCATCCTGTCAGTCCTGCAGAGCCTCTCCAGCCCCTCCTCACTGCCCAGAACAGGGAGCCCCACACCCAGACACACCAGCCCAGATGTGCCCCCTGGCCTGTGGTGCCTCTGGCAAGGGAGCAGCACGAGGCACTGCAGGAGCCCGCAGACAATTCCTGAAGCGCTTGTAGGATGATCCTGCTCCCCAGGGGACATTCCCATGGTGCCAGCTCAGGAACTGAAATGGGGAGTGGGGCCAGAGTGGGAAGGGCAAACAGAGATGCGCTGTTTGCAGGGGAGGTAACAGGGGTTGGCAAGAGGAAGAAATCTGGATCAGGAAAGAGAAAAGAAAGCAAAGGTGAAGCATGAAGAAATTTTCAGGGCAGTTTGGGGGTGGCTGCCAGGCATCCCTGGCTTTTAGCAACACTGTCTGCATCCCAAATTATCTATAAATGTTCATGTAATTTATTCTTTAGTGTTAATATTTAATTATTAAATGTTTTGTTCTATATACTTCTAAATATAATGGTTTTTATTACTTATTATTTGTATTTTTATTTAAAAATTCATACATTTCTTTCAGCCAAGGAAATTAATCTTCATAAGTTCTAAGTTTTTTTTTTCTCTATCATTATTTTAATTAGTAATATTTGTAGTCCATTTGTCATCTCTTTTATCCTCTTCTTTTCAGGCAGTGTCAAAGGGGGCACTTCATGGTCCAGGGAGACATTTCTGGGGCACCACTGGGGCAGTTGTGGGCCTGGGGATAGAATTTAGAAGGAACTTGAGGGTCTGGAGTACACCACAGGGACCTGAGTGGGCACTCGGATGGGCATTGAAAGATTCTGTAGGACAATTCCAGGTGTGGAGGAGCACTTATGCATTCAGGGCGGCACTTGGAGCTCAGGGAGGGGACTCTGGGGCCTTTCGGGTTCCAGGCGGGCACTTGGGGGGCTCTAACGGGGCTCTCTGGGGCGCGGGGGATGATGGGAGTTGTAGGCGTGCGTCCGTTACAGTTTAATAGGGCCGTGGAGCATCATGGGAATTGTAAGCAGTGTTGCATTGGTTGTTTATGCTCGCCACAGAGCATGATGGGAGCTGTAGTCCCGGAAGTGTCTCGGACAGGGCATCTGGAGGTCCAGGAACGCACCTAGGGGAGACTTTTGCACCCAAGCCACGACTTGAGGTTTTCAGGGGGAATGTGTACAGTTCAGGAGCACTTGGGGAGCTCGGGGAGCTCTAACCAGTCTCCTTAGGGCACAGGGCACAGCAAGAATTTTAGGCACTCCAATGAGCTCTATCGGCCACGGGGCATGATGGGAGTTAGAGGCAAAAAGAAAAGATGGCGCCGACACCAGGCACCCCCTCCGAGGCCCCGATCCCCGGCGCTGATTGGCTGTGGGCGGTGACAGGCAGGGTGCTCGGCAAATGGGAGGCGGCAGAGGCGGGAACAGCCCATTCAACCCCTGCAGTCTTTCAGTCCCTGCCAGTACAGCCCTCAGTTCCCTCAGTCCCTCCCAGTACAGTCCAGTTCATCCCTAGTACAGCCAAATCCCACTCAATACACCTGAGCTTATTCCCAGTCCCTTCCAGTTCCCGCCAGTGTCATCCTTGTAAACCCCAATGTTCTCCAGAGTTCACCACAATGTTCCCAGTGTCCCCATTTGTCCCAATATTTCCCAGTATTACCCCAGTATGTCCCAATCCTCCCCAGTGTTTCCAAGGAAACTTGAGCTTCTCACGGTTGCCGTGGCCCCAAACCCAGCAGTGGGGTCAGTGCAGTGTCCATGGCCACAGCCCCTGGCAGTGGCCCAGTGCAGGTTGGGATGATGATCCACCCTCACAGCTGGCCCAGGGCAGCTCTGCAGTGGTTTTGGTGGCACCTTGGGCTGGCACACACCTGAGGAGTGTGTCTGATTGCAGTGGGGAAAATTAGGAGTTGTAGAATGCTTAAAAAAGAAAAGAAAAGGAATAAAATCTCTTTCTCTGAATGCAGCCCATTATCCAAGCAAAGCAGATCCCAGGTGAGGGAGGACAGACAGGATGGGGTTGGGGCAATGTGGAGAAAGGCTGTCCACGCTGGGTCAGACCTCAAGGCACAGCTTCTCTGAGCAGACCAGACCGGAGGAGAGACCCTGCATCAATATCTATCACTGAACGCTGAAATCACCTCTGCTCTAAGGAGAACAGTCATAAAATACATCCTTTAAAATAGGAATCCATAATTTCTAACAAGGTCTTTGACATAATTTTCCATAACTGGAGTTGAAAACCTTCCTGATGAACTCCACCAAACCAGAAAGAAATCAAGGGAGAGCTGTGGTTTGTTTGGAAACCTCTCAAGAATTCAGTCATAATCAAACTCCAAAGTTTCTGATACAGTTCATGTGTCCCACTGAGGGACACAACTGAGAAAGTGTCCCCAGGTTCCAGTTAGGGCAGGAAATTGGAGGCAGAGATGACAGGTGGGGACAAAGAGAAGCCAAGTCTTGGTGCCCTGGGGCACAGCAGGGTCTGTGCCACCAAGGGCTGGGAGGAGACACCTTGTCCTGAGCCACTGGGGCCTCCTGGCACAGCCCCAGCAAGGCTGGTCACTGTCACCCCTTGTCCTGCCCTCAGCATCCCTCCACATCCCAGTGGCCTCAGGGATCTGCTGGGACCAGTCCCTGGGGAGCCTTGGTCAGGAATGGCCCTGGGGGCTCCTTCATGCTCCCAGGGACTGCAGGTTTTTCCAGAGGACTTTGGATTTTGATTTGGCCTTGGAGTCTGAGAGCTTTGTGCAATCATGGCCTCCAATTATCTGCTTTAATTAGTCTCTTGAGAGCCTTTCTCAATAACAACACTTAGTGGGGCTCAATGCCTCTAAGTGCTCCAGTTTTATTAAAGTACTTTCCTTTTTCCTTTCTTCTCTGACTCTCTGAGAGGTTTTTGGGCAATCATGGCCTCCAGTTCTCTCCTCCAAGGAGTCCATGAGGAGCCTGTGTTGGGGATGGACCTCAGTGGGACCCATTAATGCTTTGAGACACTTTGGGTTTTTCTTCTGCCTTGGACTCCTGGAAAGGTTTGTGCAATCTCCTCTCAGGCCCTGAGCTTCAAGGGCTCAGCACAAAATGCACCATGGCGCTCATTGTAGTAAAACAAACCATGACAAACATGGTAAACCATGGCTCTGCCTTGATTTCACTCTGGTTGAGAACATATCCAGCAATTTGTTAGACTGAGTATTTTGGCTGCTTTGTTCTTGACATTTTCATGACCATTTTCATGAATAATCCTTGGTAAAACTCTAGAGATGTTTCTGCAAACAAAGATTCTGGCTGACTATCAAGATACAATTTACACACATGAGTAGTAGATTAGTGACAGTTTTTCATTCTCTTTCCTCAATCTCATTTTGGTTAGGAACAATATTTCTGTTGTCCACAGAGCTGACACCTGTTTAATTCCAGAATAATGTCCCCAAGGTCCTTTTCTGTTCAGCTGTCCTGTGCTGTCTGTGGGTGACAAGGCTTGGTGGGGTCCTTTCCCCTCTGGCTGGAGAGGTGCCAGGTCCCAGTCCCTGAGGGCACCCAGGCTCCTGGATGGAATTTGTGTGGAAGTGCCTCAGTGTCACAGCAGCCTTCACATGGAGCCCCGTGGATCAGAGCATTTTCCAAAGAGCTGTTGGGACAAACAGGGAGATTTGGTCCTGCAGGAGCTGTAAAACAATATCCCATAACATCCACTTGTTCTGGCACAGAACACTTGGCTGCAGGGACATATTCCCATCCTTCTCACCCAGGTTTCAGGATTCAAACAGTGCTGTCTTTGCCCAGAACTGTTCCTTCAGCTGGCTCAGGAGGGCCATTTGGCCTCTGCACCCACACTCTGGCTCCATTATTAGGACTGGTGCATCCAAACCCTTTATCTCCATGAACAGCAGTGATTTAATGTGGATATCCTTTTTTCACAGTTGTTTTAAAATCTGCAATATCAATAATTGTGCTACCCTTCCACAATTGAATATGAGGTTGAATAATCCAATTGTTCACAAATGTTTAACATAATTACTTTAATTTCTCCTTGATAATCTGCACCAATTACTCCTCCCAAAACTTGAACACTTCAAGGCCAAGCTCGAGTGAGCATTTATCAAACCAAAGTGTCCTGGAGGAATCTGAATTCCTATTCCAGTATTGATAGCTCTTATTTGCTTCTGATTTATCCTAACTAATTCCAATGCATAAAGGTCCAGCCCTGCAGCCTCTGGGGTGGCCCTGTCAGGGGCCATCACACCCAGAATAATTTCTCAGGCAGTCACAGTGTCACTGTCCATGGCTGTATTTGCACATTGGGTGCAGCCATGCATATCCAGAGGGTTTCCATTCCCCAGTGGGGCAGTTGTTATGGGTATGGAGCACATCTGTGAGATGGGATTTTCATTGCAACACATTCCCATCTCCTCATTTTTTTTCAACTGCTGTTTTAACAACCCATTCATCTGTTCAATTAATGCTGCAGCTTGTGGGTGGTCTGGTGTATGAAAAACCCAGCAGTCTTACTCACTTTACTTTTCACAGCAACAGACAAAGCATTCCACATCCTAGTGTCAGCAAATTCTATACAACCAGCCAATTTCATCCCTTCCTCCTTCATTCACTGTATGCAATCTCACAGAGTTCACCAGTGATGTTTGTGTCCTGGCCAATCTTTTTGTGTAGAGTATTAAGTGTTACATCCCTGAGCAGCAAAAGCTAAAAAATTAGTATTTGGAGCATTATTTTACAATGTCGTTATACATATGTGAATGTACATACATCAAATTTATATTATATTATATTATATTATATTATATTATATTATATTATATTATATTATATTATATTATATTATATTATATTATATTATATTACATTACATTACATTACATTATATTATATTATATTATATTATATTATATTATATTATATTATATTATATTATTGATTATATTATTACTCTTTCCTTTGCACAAATGAATCCAAGTTCAAGATTAAAAATCTTTTCTGTCACTCCATGTGGGAACATTTTGACACCAATCGTTCTCTCTGTTGGTGCTGTTTCTGGGATGCTGCTAACAAAATTCATCCTCATCTTCCCAAACACACAAGTGCTTTTCATTTTTCCATATTTTAATACATCCAGTGGTTCAGCTTCTTTCAGCTGACTTCCCCATTGCTCTCACGGTGCTCTGAACTCAGCCCACTCCAGAGCCAGGGAACTCTACGGATGGTTTTCCCAATACCTGGGAATTTAGGACAGGACTGATTCCAAACATTTACATTTAAAGAGCAACATTTTGTGGTGATCTAGCCAGACCACACCAACTCTGTTTTAGCAGTGGGCAGGGTCAGCAGCAGAGACACAGACACCAAGCTCAGGAATCAGTGCCATTTACTGTAGTTCAGAGCAGCAAAGGGTCACAAAAGGAGAAGCTCAGCAATGCACCCAACCATCACTACCAAAGATTGCCTGCAGTGATTAAGAGACAGCAGCAGTTACCCCCAGACTTTGCCATCACCCAGGTGCACACATCAGCTGGGGGAAGCTGTCACAGCCAAGGACTGCAGAGCCACTCCTGGACACTGGGAATTCCTGCAGGTGCCTCCAGCCACAGGTGAGGCTTCCAACCCTGTGAGAGGGCTCAGTTCTGATAGTGCTGAATAAACAAACTGACAGCACTTCTAGTGTGGGAACAGCTGGTTTCATTCTCCTCTTGGACTCCTCCCAAAGCCTGGCCAGGGCTCGAGGAGGAACCAAGGGAGCTGACTTTGACCATATACCCCGAACAAGGCCAGAGGTCAGATTTCATGGCCTTGTCCAGTTGCTAAATGCAGAAAGTTGAATGCACGTTTCACTGATGGGTGGATACATCTATCAGAGTGCTAATGACTGTGCATATTTCACTAATGAGCAGATACAAAGATAACCTTGGTTGGAAGGTTCATCCAGAGGTCACCTTTGGCTCAGGGCCTGTTGTCCAGGCCTTGGCACTTCAGGGATGTGCTTTAGTGCTGGGCTTGACAGTGCTGGGTGAACGGCTGGACTCAATGTGCTCAGAGATAATTTCCAACAGAAAGGATTCGATAATTTCAGGATTCCATCTACTGGATTCAGCTAGGTCCATATTAGCAGCATTACTTTGGTAAAAAAGCTCCCTCTTGCTCAGCTCTTGTGGCCTAAGGCTTCAGCTCCTTTAGTTCCTGGTGCTCAGCTGCTCATGCTGAACGAGATGACTCAAAGAGAAGAATACAGGTCATCCAATTCCTTCTGGGACACTGAGAGGGGGGGCTGTGGAACCAGGAGCATTGTTTGGTATGGTCTCCACACCTTTCAGCACTTTGAACCAGCCAAGAGCTTTTTCCAAAAGTGCAGTGAAGCAGCTGTTCCTGCTGTTCCCAGCTCTGGCTCATCCCAGTCTCTGACCCTGACTGGTTTTGTCCCTCTTGCTGTGCCCTCTGTTCCCCTGTGCTCAGTGGCTGCTGCCCAGGACTGTGGAACTGGCACAGATCAAGGTGGGCCAGGCACAAGTGGGGCAGCACAGCAAACAGGGAGCCTGCGAGTCTCTTCCAGCCCTGTCTGCTCAGAGTTTGGCCCTTGGAGCTGCAGGTGCACAAAGGCAGCTGCTCCTGGTCCCTCTGTGTGTGCCCGTGTTCAGCAGTGCTGCTCCATCAGTCTGTGCCCAGCACTGGGGAAAAGCCTCAGCCCTGCAGGGCCAGGAGCTGCTGGGCTCTGCCTGAGCAGCTCAGCCAGCGGGAAGGAGCTGCTCCACACGGGAACCAGGAGCAAAGGACACTCCTTTAATGGCATGTTTTCTGTTTTAACGTAAAGAAAAAGAAAAAAGAAAAGAAAAAATCATCTATAAAATGTGAAAGATTGTCCAAGTTTGGACAAACTTAGGGAAAAAACCCCCAGAAGAGCTTCCCAGGAAATAAACCCCCAAACTCTTTTATCCCACTGGACTTAAGAAAAATAATTTCACTCAGGGGGAAAAGTGGAAAAAACCTATTTATTAACACATACAAAAGGAACACTTCCCAGCACAGACCCAGATGACAAAAAAGTTTTCACCGAAGAGAGAGAAACTTGGATGCTTCGATCTTCACTAGAAGGTAGCAGCTTCTCTGGCCGGGTGTCCAGAGGCAGGCCGCAGGGGTTCCTCCGAGCTGGTGCTGAATCCTGGGGGTGAGGGGAGAAGGAGAGGAGAGAGAGAAAGGAAAAAAAACCAGCCGGAATAGCCAGGAAGCCTTAAACAGCAGCCGAGCTAAACCAAGTAATTCAAGCAATATAAAGTAAAAAAAGAAAATCAAGCAAAAACAGCTAACTAACAAACCAGGCCACGAGCCACCACCACAGTAGTGATAGCCACCCGCAGCAGCAGCCAGAGCCAAGCTCAAGCAGTCGCGAGACCCCCTCCCCCAAAGCCAAGCCTCGCGGCAAACCAAGGCCATTCCGCGAGAGCAGAGCCCAGGCGGCCCCTCCCCGGGGAGCAGACAGCTTCATGGCCAAGGGGGGCAGGGGTGAGGAGTCAGTCAAATCATCAAC
>JAPFBE010001125.1:0-12547 GCA_034336665.1 Luscinia megarhynchos | reverse complement strand
ATTCATTCCAGCTATCTCTTTTCCAGGAAATATCATCTCACTCCATCATATCATCCATTCCATCTATCCTTCCATCCATCCATTCCATTCCATCCATTCATCTATCTATCATCCATCTCATCATCCATTCCATCTATCCATATCCATCCATTCATCCATCCATCCATCATCCATCCATCCATCCATCCATCCATCCATCCATCCATCCATCCATCCATCATCATCCATCCATCCATCCATCCATCCATCCATCCATTCCATCCATCCATCCATCCATCCATCCATCCATCCATCTCATCCATCCATCCATCATCCATCCATCCATCTCATCATCCATCCATCATCCATCCATCCATCATCCATCCATCCATCCATCCATCCATCTCTATCCATCCATCCATCATCCATCCATCCATCCATCCATCCATCCATCCATCCATCCATCCTCCATCCATCCATTCATCCATCCATCCATCCATCCATCCATCCATCCATCCATCCATCCATCCATCATCCATCCATCATCCATCCATCTTCCATCCATCCATCCATCCATCCATCCATCATCCATCCATCCATCCATCCATCCATCCATCCATCCATCCATCCATCCATCCATCCATCCATCCATCATCCATCCATCCATCCATCCATCATCCATCCATCATCCATCCATCCATCCATCCATCCATCCATCCATCCATCCATCCATCCATCCATCCATCCATCCATCATCCATCCATCCATCATCCATCCATCACCCATCCATCCATCCATCCATCCATCCATCCATCCATCCATCCATCCATCCATCCATCCATCCATCATCCATCCATCATCCATCCATCCATCATCCATCATCCATCCATCATCCATCCATCCATCCCATCCATCCATCATCCATCCATCCATCCATCCATCCATCCATCCATCCATCCATCCTCCATCCATTCTACTCTCCATCCATCCATCCCATCCATCCATCCATCCATCATCCATCATCCATCCATGCATCATCCATCCATCCATCCCTCCATCCATCATCCATCCATCCATCCATTCATCATCCATCCATCATCCATCCATCATCCATCCATCCATCCATCATCCATCCATCCATCCATCCATCCATCCATCCATCCATCCATCCATCCATCCATCCATCCATCCATCCATCCATCCATTATCCATCATCCATCTATCCATAATCCATCCATCACCCATCCAGCCATCCATCATCCATCCATCCATCCATCCATCCATTCATCCATCCATCCATCTATCCATCCATCCATCCATGCATCCATCCATCCATCCTTCATCCCTAAGTCATAGTAAGTTATATTTTACTCTCCTCTAAGGTTAGTTAGGAGGCCTAAGTCCATCATTTCATCTAGTCTTTGCAAAGTATATCCACTGAGTTGGAAAATGGGAGCTTATTTGATGTAAGGGTGGGGAGGGAAGCGATGTTCTGCAATTAATATCAGCATTTAAGCTGTTTGTTTTTTAAAGCAACACAGTTGTCCTAATCCCCAGTGCTCCAGTATCAAAACTACCTCAAAATATGAAACCTGTACTTTCACAGAATCACAGAATCACAGAATATTGAGGCTGGAAGAGACCTCCGGGTGATCACCGAAAGTCCAACCCGAGGTCCCTAAACACCTCAACTCAGAATATAGATCTATGTAGCATGGCACCAAGTGCCATGTCCAGCCTTTCTTGAACACTGTCAAAGATGACGATTCCACTACCTCTGGGAAGAGCATTCCAGTATTTCTAGTACTCTTTTCGGTGAAAAATTTCTTCCTAATATCCAATCTATACCTCCCCTGACGTAGCTTGAGACTGTGTCCTCTGGTTCTGCCAGTTGCTGCCTGGTGGAAGAGGGCGACTCCCCACCTGCTCTACAGCCTCCTTCAGGAAGTTTGTGAGAGCAATATGTCTCCCCTAAGCCTCCCTCTTTTCCAGGCTAACAACCCCCAGCTCCTTTCAAACGTTCCTCATACGTGTGTGTCTCCAAGCTCTCCACCAGCCTTGTTGCTCCCTCCCTCTGGACACGCTCTAGCATATCAATGTCCTTCCTAAACTAGAGGCCCCAGAATTGGACACAGCACTCAAGATGTGGTCTCACCCAGTGCCAGAGTATAGGGGAAGAATGACCTCCCTGCTCCTGCTGGCCACACAATTCCTAATGCAGGCCAGGGATGCCGTTGGCCTCTTGGCCACCAAGGCACACTGCTGGCTCATATCTTCAGCCGGGCTGTCAACCAGCACCCCCAGGTCCCTCTTTCCTCCTGCTACACACTATCCAGCCACATCTGTTCCAGCTTGTAACGCTGAAGGGATTCTTATGGCCAAAATGTAGAACTCGGCACTTAGACTTATTAAATTTCATGTTGTTGATTCTGCCCATCTATCTAATCCTATCTAAGTTCTCTGCAGAGCCCCTTCTTCCTTCCAATAGATCAACACAAGCTCCCAGCTTAGTGTCATCTGCAAACTTGCAATGAAAGACTCCAATGCCCTCATCCATGTCGCTCTTATAAAATATTAAACAGAACTGGCCCCAGCACAGAGCTCCTGAGGGACACCACTGGTGACTGGCCGCCAGCTGGATGCAGCACCGCTCACCACCACCCTCTCTGGGCCCGCCGCCCAGCCAGTTCCCAACCCCAGCACAGAGTGCTCCTGTCCAGCTGCAGGCTGCCAGCTTCTCCAGGAGTATGTCTGTGGGAGACAGTATCAGCGCCTTGCTAGAAGTCCAATAGACAACATCCCACAGCCTTCCCTATATCCACATGTGACGTGTCACCTGGTCATAGACGTGAGACCAGGTTGGTCAGACACGACCTACCCTTTGTAAACCCATGCTGACTGGGTCTGATGCCCTGGCTATCCTGTATGGCTGTGTGATAGCACTCATTATGAACTGCTCCATTATTTTACCTGGTACTGAGGTCAGGCTAACTGGCCTGTAGTTACCTCGAGATCCTCCTTCCCTACCTTTTTTGTAAATGGGTGTCACATTGGCCCAGTTTCCAACGTCCGACCCTCCCAGTGGCAGGACTGTGCTGGTAAATGATGGAGAGCGCGGCTGCGCATCATGCCATCTCCCTCATCACCTAGGATGGATCCCATCTGGTCCCATTGATTTATAAATATCCAGCTGTCTCAGCAGTTCTCTGACTGGGGTTCTTCTGGATAACAAGAGGACTATTCTGCTCCCTGGCACCACTCCTACCAACCCATGAGGACAGTGGTCTTGAGAACAAGCTGTCTTTACCACTAAAGACTGAGGCTGAAGAAGAGCATTAAGCATTTCCGCTTTCTCCTCAAGCGTTAGTTACTAGGGGTTGCCTGCCTCATCCAATAAAGGGACAGAGGTTGGTTATACACCCTTCCTTTCACCGCTAATATATTTGTAAAACTCTTTTATTATTTTTAACAGTAGCTGCCAGTTAAGTCTCAAACTGGGCTTTGCATCCCTAATCGCTGCCCTTGAACTCCTTGGTAATATTTCCTGAGAAATCAGTCCCTCCTTCAAAAGATGATACATCTTTCTTTTTTATTTCTAAGTTCATTCAAACCTCCTTGCTCATCCAGACTGGACGCTTTGCCTTTCAACATGACACGCCTTCCGCACATAGGTACAGTCTGCTCCTGTGCTCCTCAGGAACTCTGCTTTGAAGCACATCCATTTCTCCTGACCTTTGGTACCAAGGCTGCTTCAAGGAACTCTTTGAATAAGTGTCTTAAATAAGCCAAAGTCTGCCCCTCCCTGAAGTTCAACACAGAGATCTTATTCATATTCCTCCTTATGTCACCAGTATTGAGAATTCTATAATGTCATGATCACTGTGCCCCAAGTGTCCTCCAACCCTTCACATCTCCCCACTAGCCCATCTCTATTTTGTGAACAACAGGCTCCATTATAGGGTCCCTGCCCTGGTGGGGCTCCCCCACTAGTTGTGACAAGAAGTTATCTTCCCACACACTCCAAAACTTTCTAGACTGCTAGTTTTTCTGCTCTATTTAAGGTCCCAGCAGATGTCTGGTAGGTTGAAGTCGCTACAAGAACAAGAGCTGATGATCCTGGGAACATTCTCCAGCTGCTTATAGAATAAGTTGTCCACCTCTTCATCCTGGTTGGGTGGACGATAGCAGACTCCCCGAGTAGATGTCAGCCTTGTTGGCTTCCCCTAATTCCTACCCATAGAGACTCAACTTCATCATACTATTCAGTTTCCAAAATACCTATGCCATCCAAAACCTCCCTAAAATAAAGGGCGTACCCTCCGCCTCTTCCTCTCCTCTGCTCCTGCAGAGTTTGTAGCCATCCAGTGCAGTGCTCCAATTATGCTACTCATCCCACCATGTTTCTGTGATGGCAACTATAACATATCTTCTGTTGCTGCACCAAGGCCTCCAGCTCCTCCTGTTTGTTACCCATGCTGCATTGGTATACATACACCCCTCAGCTGGGCCACTGATTCCTCCCCCAACACAGTCTTTATCACCCCTTGGGCCTGCTTCCAGATAGGCCAGATGTATCCCCTTCCCCCTTCTGACCTAGTTTAAAGCCCTCTCAACAAGGATCTGCCAGTTCATGAGCTTGAAACTCTCTGCCCTTTTAACAGATGGATGTATCCCATCAGGTTCCAGTAGAACAGGTGCCATATAAGTTGCCCCATGATCATAGAATCCAAAATTTTGCCCGATGACACCAACCCTGAGCCACTTGTTAATGATATGAGTTCTCCTATTTCTTTCATAGTTTTTCTCTGCTACCAAAGGGACTGAGCAGAGCACCACCTGTGCACCTGTCCTATCAACTCACTTGACCCAGTGCCCTGAACTCCCCGCTTTTAATCGCTTTGATACTCCCTCTTTTCAATCTCATCACTGCCAGCCTGGAGTATCAGCGGCGGTAATAATCAGAGGGTTGAATCAGCCCAGGAAGTCTCTCAGTGATATTTTCCGTGCTCAGGCCCCAGGGAGGCAACAGACTTCCCTGTGGGATGGAGTCCGATCGTTTATATGGGGCCCTCTGTTCCCCTCAGAAGAGAGTCACCTACTACAATTACCCTCCTTTTCTTCTGCTAGGGTGTTAGAGGTGGTGATCCTTTTCACAGATGAATCATAGCTGGGAGGCTCACTGGGTGAACAATTTTTCTTCTAAGTTATCTAAATCATCATCTGTCTGGCTCCACTATTTCCAGGGCCTCATACTTGTTCTGAAGCAGCACCTGGCTGGGGGATGGGGAAGGGTTTTATTTTACCTCCCAGTGGGGACCCATTTCCACTCCCCTTCATTTACTGGGGTGCCCTTCTATTACCTGAGAGTGGGAGGCGTATGAGCCTTCAGACTCTCGGTCAGAGGCTTCCCTTAAAGATGGAAGGGTTGAACTCCACCAGTCAATTTCCCTTTCACTTTCCCTGATACTTCTTAATCTGTCAACTTCCTCCCTAAGCTCAGCCACCAGCAAAAGGGAGGTCATTTACCTGTTCACACCGCAGGCAGGCCTTCTCCACTACACCCCCTGACACTACTGATAAGCTCAAACACTCTGGGCAGGAATGAGTCTGCACAGACACATCCTTTGGAGGGTTCCTCTCTGTCACACACACTCCACACCAACCACAGTTTTTTAGGCCGTGTTGAGACCATTACTAACAGAAACCTCAAAGAAATGAAAGCAACCAGCAGAGGGAAAAAAAACAAACCAAAAAACACACCAACAACACTGGGGGCACCTTACTAGCAAGAAACTTCAAACCCTGCCTGCTTGTCCTGCCTCTGCTGAACTGCTCGCCAAACTCGGTGTGTCCACAACCCTCGCTTCTGCTTTGCTGCCAGCTCCTGTTCAGCCAGCTCCCCAGAGGCCCCTTATCAGCAGCAATCAAAGGAAGTTCAGCCCCTCGTTCAGGAGTGACTCCTAATCCCCAGTGCTCCAGTATCAAAACTACCTCAAAATATGAAACCTGTCTTAAAAATCACAATATTGTTACCTAAAATACATTGGAGATTTCTTACTCAAATCCACCCCCAAGAAGTTACAGCTTTTTTCCTGGTCAGGATTTCAGCCATTGATAACAACTGCTGCTGCAGTAATAACAACATGGTGTGAAAGCTTTGCATGTTCCCCTCAACAGTAGATGATATTTGACTAAATAGCTGAAAAAATGTATGGACTGAATGCATGTATATACACTTTGATGGTCTTTCATTTATTTTATAGTGAAACATTGCTTTAGAAACCATCAGTAATGACTTGCTAGAATGATTTTAGGTCAAGTTCCCTAACTTGACATTTCCAACTCATGCATTTCCATAGCATCTTCCATCTCAGTGTCACAGCAGGGCCTTGCAGTCCTGCTCTGTCTCATTGGCTTGCGCTGTTTCTTGTGTTTTCCTTCACATTTGCTGTTCTTTCCATGCTCCTGCACTGACTGCAACTTCCCGTTGCACTGACATGGGTGCAGTGTGTATCCCGAGGAGCTCATTTATTTTGGGAGCAAAGCCTGTTGTTCTGGCTCATGTCCATCAGAGGAGAGCTGTGGAGGCTGCTTGGCTGCCTCCAGGCACTCTGTCTCCTAGAGGGATTTTTTTGCCAGGGAGCAGTGTTATTAACTGGTGGCAGCAAATGCCAAGCAGCAACTCTCAGCCCTCCTTGAGCCTCCAGCTTCCTTCACTCCAAGCCAAACAGGGATTGAGAGGGTATCTACATGCATGACCACTTGTTTGGCCCTTTTCTGTCAAAACTAAGCACCAGTGTCAGTATTTCAAGCCTGTTGACTGCAGTCATAGGTGCCTACAAACACCTCATTGCTGTGCCATTCACTAATTTCCATCTGCCTCGCCCTGCTTATGCCCAGCGGCACACCTCAGCCCTGGTCTGCATGGCCAGAGACACCCTTGTCCCTGACACCTGCGGCACACAGCTTCAGCATAGGTCTCCTGTCCACAGTCAGCAAGAGAGGGAAACCTGACCATTTCCCACCCTGTGAATCTGCATGAACTAGGCCAAATCCTCATCACACTCCAAGAGCTCCAATCCTGTACATTTGCAAGGAGCATCCAGAGCTGCAAGAATTAAACACCCCAAACACACCTGGCGGAAGGGAGACAGGACTCCTCTCCTCCAGGACTAAACAGTTATCCATCAGGCAAGGTCAAGGGATCCTTTCTCAGGGTTCAGGGGATCTGTGACTGCTTATTTGGAGTTTATTTTCCTGGGCCAGTTATCATCACATACAGCCCAGGATGCTTCATGCCATTTTTAAATGAATATATGTCATTTGTTAGAGAAAAAAAGCACTTTGGGGCAAAAAAAACCCCCACCAACTCCTGTAACAGCCCAAGCACCAGATTCAAGATTTGGTATTCTATTTAAGCAATAACCTTTAAGTGAGGTGCAATTTCCCCCACTCCAAGTATGCATCCCTATCACTCCTGGGAGCTGCTGTGGTCCCATCCCTTCCTGCATGGCGAGCTGGGATCTGTCTCATCAGAGGACAACTCTGGGAAAGGAGATTCATCCTCTGCCAGATCAGGTCACCTGGCAAATGGGCTGAACTGCTCCCAGACCTCTTTTATAGGTCCCTTTGAAACCCAGGTAATTCCACCACCTTCATTGCTGTCCTTCTGGATTGGCATCAGCATGACCAAGGTCTGAGCCATACATCCATCGCTGGTAGGGTTTGGAGAAGGTGACCCTGTCTCCAAGGTTTACAAAAATCACACGGATTGACAGTGCTTCATGAGGAGTTGATGTGGGCTAATCCCAGGAGGGCTCTGCCCCGCCAGCTTCATCATTCCTGACAAGAAAACAAGACAGCCAGGAACACAAAATGGCCAGTTCCCTCCAAGGTCGTGATTTGCTCTGCATCTGAATCTACAGGTAATGGGTTTGGCTGAGCAGTAGAGTACTAGATTATAATGTTTATTAAACGTTGGCAGAAGCTTGACCTCATTTCAGGCACTGAAAAAAAATCTGATCACATTTCAGGCATTTTGTAAAGGACAAACTCCATTACCAGTGAAATGAGGAGGTTAAAAAAAACCTAACCTAAAAAAAAATATTTCAGTTCTCAAATCACTCAAATTACAGGCCACACCTGATCTCAGCTGCACTGGAATAAATCCAATTCCTCTGATGCAGATTGACTTATGGGTTATTTACTTCAAATAACTGAGATGTCTATTTGACCTGTATGTGAAATGTTTAAAACAAAGAATGATCGCCTGAATGCAAAATATTTTTGGTAAGCCACTGCAACTTTTCCTTAGTTGCTAGTATGGACAGAACAGTATTTGGCCTAGAGGAGAACATGGAGCCACAGATGGGATGGGACCACAGAACATTCAGGTTCTGCCCCAGTTTGGGTCACCTCTCTGCTGTCTGAACAGTGGTACATGTCCTGGTTCATCTTCTCTATTTTATCCTACTGCTCACACCACAATCTGCCTGGGACCCTGGCGCACGAAGGACTTTGTATACCTCTTGGTGCAACACTGTTATGGGACCCAGGGAGAGCCAGGGACCCAGAAACAGGACACAGGCATGGATATGCCCACTGCATGCAGCCATGCTCTGAAACTGTTACATGGCCCTCCCCTCATGCTTCCCCCTCCCCCCCACCTCAGCCCCCATCCTCACAATTGGGCTTGATTTGGCAAAATACCACTCACATGGAGAACACAACAGGACCTGCCATCTCAATTGAGACCTGAAGACACTAGCCCTGCAAAAATGACTGCACAAAAGCCTGAAGGATGTTCACCATAGCAGCATCTTCAGGTAGAGACAACGTTCCTCTCACCTACAAACTATAGCTCCTAGACAGCCCCCCACTGCCTGCATACACCCCCCCACGCCTTCCGCATAGCAGCACATTTCATCCCCCAGGGACTTAAAAAGTAGGCACAGAGAAAGAAGAGGTCACTTCAGTCACCAGAGGCAGAGGGACTAAGGGCCTTTTGGGAGGGTGTGGATTGAAGCTGCCTCTTCACAGAGGATCGCCCCCAGAGGTGCTGTCTGCAGTGGACCTAGTGGAGCTCCCCCCATCTGTTTGCTATCATTTTTTGTTTTTAAAGGATTCAGAGGTCTGACAAACCTTGTGCATGACACCCTCCTTGTTGACACACTGCGTCACACATGCTGTGCATCATACACGCTGTGCATCATCCACAACTGCATGGACCCCCTGCTGCTTCAAACCCCTGCCACTTTTGCACTGCATCACACCCCCAAAAATTTCAACCCTTGGAGTAAAACCCCCAGCTTGCCTTGAAGACAAAGCTCTTGTCACAGCACCAGAGCTGTGGAATGAAAAAGGAGTTCACCCAGAGTAATCTACCTCACAGGAACATCAGACCTCTTCTTTCTCACTATCACTGAAAGGAAAAGGAGCCTCCAGTGAGTACCCAGGGTTTTAGGGAATGAACTGCCTTCTCAACATCTCTAAAAAGACGTTTGCTTTCCAGAAAACCCAATAGCTCCACTTCTGCACTGGCTCATCATTAATTTCAGCAGACACCTGCTTTGCCTTCTTGGAGGAAGCCATGCACAGAGGACCAACCCGATGATCCCACAACTTACTGTAGACACCTTTGCCCTGGAGCTATTTCTATGCTTGCAAAGGACTTTTTGGCTTGGCCCAAACAGAATGCAAAGGTGGCTTTCTATAAGACACTGAGGAACAGTCAAGATTCACCTACGTTGGTTTTCTCCTGCCTTCCCATCCTCCACAATGAGGAGTGTTCAGAACCATCCCTGGGGAGATGGGTGTCTTTGAAGGGGAGTGACAAGCAAGTCCCCTTACAGGACATGGCCATGATTGGCATTTCCAAAGGTGGAGGAGTATGCAGTGACTGCTCCCAGTGGTGTCTGGCAGAGCTGGTGACAAGCTGCTTGTTGTGTCACCCAGAGATGAGAGGCTGAGATGTCAGAAGGGACCGTCTGAACACCAATGCCACAACACAAAAGCAGCAGTTCAAAGTCCCTCAACTTCCCTCCTAGGGAGACAGCCCTGCTGGTTATGACAGTAATTTATTGTCAGATATATTTCTCTTTTTTAAAAAAAATTACTGTCAAAGGGGCTGATGTTTGTATGTCTTCGGCTGGACTGATATAGGCACTACATCTTACCTGGGCAGTAATGAGGGATTAAATAAGTAAATAAATAGCAGCAGCTTGCAACATAAAGTGTGGATCTTATGACTTATTTACTCTCCTGGCAATGGGCCAGATTAATTCAGGGTATATTTCACGGACTTCTGAATTTCATGAAGCAGAGAGGTTGACTGTACAAAACACCTGACAGGTATCGGTGGAGGGGTGATCCTAGTTCAGCCCCAACTTTCAACACCTCGCAAGGCTCTTCCAAGAGCCTTCACACTCCTCTGCCTCAGTCTTGTCTGCAGAGGGATTTTTTGTACTCTTTGATGTTTTGCTCAGAATGATGGCATTGCAGGAACTTTGATGTGCATGCATTTACCTCCTGGAGCAGGATGAAGGACCGGTAAGTAATTACAGTAGTGGTCTTCAGGTGTCCCCCTGAAATATGAACTTGTCATGGGGGTTGGTGATCTCAATCTACTTTTCTACTGAACCACTACTTACATTGGACTTTGAGCAGCATCTATGGGATCTCTGAGGAAAGTCAAGCAGCATCTAATCTGCTGTCTCAACATTTCCAACGTTAGACATGCAACAGTCAGGCAAAAGATGCATTGCTGGGGTGAAAAACTTCTACTGCATTTGACAAGTAACTGGCCCACCCCAAGCTTTGGTGATTCCTCTGCTGCCAGCCCAAAGGAGACGAATGGTTGTTTGACTATACTGTCTCTGTCTGTAATTTCTAAAGAGTTAATGGAGCTTCTTGGCTAAAAATTCAATGTGATGTTACTGTTTATCCATACTATGGATTTGTGTTTACACATAGTAAGCATCCTAGTAGTTTGTTTCCAGCTGCTCACCACCCCTCCATAGCCAGTTATTCAAAAAATCAACTTTGCATAAACTTGGCATTTCTTTTGCACAGATCATCCATTTTTCTTTCAGGCTCATGTTAAGAGGTCACCAAGCACTGTTTGTCACCTTCTTGTCTGTTCCTATGCAAATGACTCCCCTACCATCAGCAGATGGTTATGTCCTGAGGGTGTGGCCAGGTGATAAAGAGAATGACAGCACAGAGGATGGTAGACTCAAAAGAATTATTTGTGTATGTGTAATTCTTTTGCACTGCCTGGAAAGACATTTTCTCCTTTTCACCAGAAGAAAGCTGCCTATAACACTTCTGGGACTGGGATAGTTTAGAGAGATGGGTAAGATTTCCAGCATATCACTTATAAATATTTTAGGGAAGCATTCACAGACAGTTCTCATTCTTTATATCCAGTATCATTGTTCTGATAGCTTTTGAAGATAAGTCCATTTGTAAACGAAGCCCCCAGTGAAAGAGTATTATTCATTAACTGTTCAACAGCATTCTGCTGAATGCTGGGGGAGATGGGCTGGACTCATCACAACCCTCTCTCCTCTTCCAAACTAGATGCAAAGCCTAATTCAGCTCACACAGAGAGGAACATGAATTTCCACATCCCCTCTGAGAAGGGCTCCTCTCCGTGGCAGCGTCCCAGTAGATTGAGCTGGTCCCATCATACTGCACCTAAAGCATAGGGAGCAGGAAGAAAGCCCTGACAAGTGTTGGAGATTCCCATCCACAAAACACAACCATTCAACACCGCTTTTTGGGCACCAGGAGGTGCCCAGAGGAGCCCACTCTTTTCCCTACTCTTCATTTTGGCTGGAGTAGGTTTGGACTGCAAGAGACAGTTCCTACCTTGCCTGCTGTCTCCTTATGCACCAAACATGTAGGTTTTCCATGACACATGGTTTCACAACACTGGGGGCATGAGGGTTGCACAGTGAGAAATCCCTTTGTGCAGGTTTGTTATTAGCTCAGCTATTGCTGACACTTCAACTTCACCTACAAAGTCCAGAGCCAGGCATTATCAGAAAAGCCAACATGCTGAGACTACCTCATGTGCTTCTCATTTCATTCAGCAAAAACAAGGGAGAGACCATTTTACTGTATTGCAACAGGGCAATATTCCATAGAGAAAGGTCAGCTCTGGAGACTGTTTGCAGGAAAACAGATATAAAGTGGGCTGAGGTGAAGGGCAAGTTGTGACAGAACAAGTGGTAAGGGCTTTAAAATAAAAGAGAGTTGATTTCGATTCAATAAAAGAAAGAGTATTTTTACAATCAGGGTGGTAGGACAGTGGAACAGGTTGCCCAGAGAAGCTGTGGCTGCCCCACTCCTGAAAGCATTCAAGGCCATGTTTCATGGGGCTTGGTCTAATGGATGGTGCTCCTGCCCATGACAGGGGGATGGATCAAGATTATTTTTAGCGTCCCTTCCAACCTACACTGTTCTGTGATTCTGAGAAGGTCAAGACAGAACCAGGGGGACGTGACTAGGGATGAGAGCTGCACTTCATGGAAAGCTGGGGATGGAAACCTGAGGAGACAACCTG
>JAPFBE010001124.1:0-12565 GCA_034336665.1 Luscinia megarhynchos | reverse complement strand
CTGTTCAGCGTCCCGGTACTCAGGGAGTAGTGGTAAGAAGGAAGATCAACGTCAGCTATCTTTGCGACTACATACCTATTCATAATGCAGCTTTCTGTGGGTAAACATAACGCTTTGTTGTTAGGCTCCAAGAGGCAGAGAAAAACTCCTAACATCTGCACTAAAAAACCAAACATGGCCCTAAAATCTAGTGAGATTCCAGGATTTTCTGAGGAAAAACTGGGGAAGGGAGTGGGCAAAATATCCAGAGGAAATGTGACTTAAAATGGCCCAAAAGGCTTGGAAATCACACGAACAATGGCCCAAAAACTCCTGAAATCCATACTCAAACACCTAAACTCTGCCAAAACTCCAAAGACTGCTGGGAAAAGCATCAGGAAAAAGCCAGGAAAAATTGAGTCTAACAAACCAGAAAAGTCCCTGACAATTTGCACTAAGGAACGAAAAAATCCCCTAAGAATCAAAGGGGAAATGTGCCCCACATTGCCAAAAGTTGCCCTGGAACACCCT
The DNA here is from genome assembly GCA_034336665.1 of Luscinia megarhynchos. Lineage (NCBI taxonomy): Eukaryota > Metazoa > Chordata > Aves > Passeriformes > Muscicapidae > Luscinia > Luscinia megarhynchos. Next base: position 12,055 of record JAPFBE010001124.1, on the reverse strand, counting down.
AAAAGCTGCCAAAAATTTCAGGAGATAATGGGAAAACATCTGGAAAAACCCAGGAAAAACTCAAACTTAACAGGAAAAATCCTTTACAATTCACACTGAGAAACCTTTTCTCACCTCGGTAGCCCCGCCTCCTTTGCCACCTTTCAGCCAATAACGATGCCGCTTGTCTCAGCATGGCCCTCTTTCCTGCCCCACCAATCAGCTCATGGCTCTTTACAGGGGCGACCGGCTCAGCCAATCAGAGAAGGGTATGGAAAAAGCGGGAAACGTTCAGCCAATGTAAGTGCCGGGTACCTCACGGGCGGGGCCCATCAGAGCTGTTGCCTTGAGCGGGGAAGGGGGAAAATGGCGGCGGGACTAGGCGGACCGCTCGAGGGGTCTCAGTGGGTTTTTGAGAGGTCGCAGGTGGGATTTGAAAGGGAATTGGAGGGATTTTGGGGTGTCCAAGTTGGGATTTGGGGGTTCTGGTTAGACTTAGAGGAAGACTTGAGGGATTTGGGGGGCATCCCTATGGGGTTTTGGGGCGTCCAAGGTGGGCTTGGACGATGTCAGGTGAGATTTGGAATGCCTGCATAGATCTTGGGGTGAATTTGGGGGTATTCTGGGGAGTCCCCGATGGGTTTGTGAAGTCCCAGGTGGGTTTTGAGAAGGCTTTGGTATGATTTTGGGGGGTCCCAGGTACATATTTGGGGGTATTTTGGGGGATACAGGGTTATTTGGGGGGTTTTTGGGTGGGGTTTTTGGGGTTTTGGGGGGTCCCAGTTGGGTGTTGGGTGGAAATTGGGAGATTTTGGTGTCCCAGGTGAGGTCTAGGGGGCCCAGGTGAGTTTAGGGGTGAATTTGTGGAATGTTGTGGGGTCCCAGGTGTGTTTTGAGATGGCTTTGGTATATTTAAGGGTGTCCCGAGTGGATTTTGGGGGATCCTAGGTGGGATTTGGGGGGTTCTGGGTGGGCTGAGAGGGAGAGTTGAGGCATTTGGGGGCGTCCCTGTGGCATTTTGGGGGCGTTGCAGGTGGGTTTAGGGGATCCCAGGTGGGATTTGGGAGGTCTGAGTGGATTTTGGGGGAATTTAGAACATTTTGGGGAGTCCCAGGCGGGTTTTGAGAAGCCTTTGGTGCATTTTCGGGAGTCCCAAGTGCATTCTGGGTGTATTTTTGGGGGATCCCAGGTGGGATTTGGGAGGTTCTGGGTCAGGTTTGTGGGTTTTTGGGGGACACCAGGTGATTTCAGGGATAAATGGATGGAGATTAGGGGGTTTTGCTTGGTCTCAGATTTGAGGGATTTGGGGGCATTCTTCTGGAGTTTTGAGGCGTCCCAGGTGGGTTTGGGGGATCTCAGGTGGCATTTGTTACATCTGCGTGGATCTTGGGGGTGAATTTGGGGCATTTGGGGGGATTCCAGGTGGGATTTGGGGGGGTTCTGGGTGGAGTTTGTGGGGTTTTGGTAGGTCCCAGGTAAGTTTAGGGGGTGAATTGGTGGAATTTTGGGGTGTCCTAGTTGGGATTTGGGGGTTTTGGTTGGGCTTAGAGGGAGAGTTGAGGGATTTGGCAGCGTCCCTGTGGGGTTTTGGGGTGTCCCAGGTCAGTTTACGGGTGATTTGAGCGACTTTTGGGGTTCTCAGGTGGATTTTGGCATGAATTTGTGGGATTTGGGGGGTCTCAGGTGGCATTCACCGAGCCCCAGGTGGGGGTTGACGAGGCTTTGTTAGATTTTCACGGGTCCTGATTGGATTTTGCCGGAATTTGGGGGGATCCCAGGTGGGATTTGGGGCTTCCTGGATGGGTTTTGGGCGAGATTTGAGGGATTTTGGGGGCTCCGTGTCGGATTTTGTTGAGAATTGAGGAGCTTTGGGGGCTTCCACATGGTTTTTGATATTATTTGAAGGACTTTTGGGGTTCCCAGGTGGATTTTGGCATGAATTTGTGGGATTTGGGGGGGTCCCAGGTGGCGTTTGTGGAGTCGCAGGAGGGTTTGAAGAAGCTTTGGTGCATTTTCATGGGTCCCGCAGAGATTTTGGCAGGTATTTGGGGTATTTTGGAGGATCCCAGGTGGAATTTGGGGGGTTCTGGGTAGGGTTTGTGGGGTTTTGGGTGGACCCAGGTGAGTGTTGGGTGGAATTTGTGAGATTTTGGAGTCCCAGGTGAGGTTTGGGGGACCAGGTGAGTTTAGGGGTGAATTTGTAAAATTTTGGGGGTCCCAGGGTGGAATTTGAGGGAGAATTGGAGGGATTTTTTGTTGCCCAATGTGGGATTTGGGGGTTCTGGTTGGGCTTAGAATGAAATTTGAGGGATTTGTGGGTGTCCTTGTGGGATTTTGGGGCGTCCCAGGTGGGTTTGGAGGATCCCAGGTGGGATTTGGGAGGTCTGCGTGGATCTTGGGGTGGATTTGGGGCATTTTGGGGAGTCCCAGGTAGGGTATTTGAAAAGGCTTTGGTAGATTTTGCGGGTCACAGGTGGATACTGGGGGTATTTTGAGGGATCCCAGGTGGAATTTGGGGGTTCTGGGTGGGCTTAGAGGGAGAGTTGAGGCATTTGGGGGCGTCCCAGTTAGGTTTCGGGATCCCAAGTGGGATTTGGGAGGTCTGTGTGGATCTTGGGGTGAATTTAGAACATTCTGGGGAGTCCCAGGTGGGTTTTGAGAAAGCTTTGGTACATTTTCATGTGTCTCAGGTGGATTTTGGGGGATCCCAGGTGGGATTTGAGGGTTCTAGGTGGGGTTTGTGAGTTTTTGGTGGGTCCCAGGTGAATTTAAGGGTGAATTTGTGAAATTTTGGGGGGCACAAGGTGGGGTTTGTGGAATCCCAGATGGCTTTTGAGAAGGTAGATTTTAGGGGTCCCGGGTGGATTTTGGGGGATCCTAGGTGGAATTTCTGATGTTCTCGTTGAGGTTTCTGGGGTTTTGGGGGGCCAAGGTGAGTTTAGGGATAAATTAGTGGAATTTTGGGGTGTCCCAGGTGGGATTTGATGGGGAATTGGAGGGATTTTTTGTTGCCCAAGGTGGGATTTGGGGGTTCTGCCTGGACTGAGAGGGAGAGTTGAGGGATATGGGGGGCGTCACTGTGGGGTTTTGGTTTCTTCCCAGGTCAGTTTAGGGGTGATTTCAGCGAGTTTTAGGAGTCTCAGGTGGATTTTGGCATGAATTATTGGGATTTGGGCGGTCCCAAGTGGCGTTTGTTGGGTCCCAGGAGGGTTTGAAGAAGCTTTGGTGGATTTTCAGGGGGTCCCACACGGATTTTGGCAGGAATTTGGGGTGTTTTTAAGGATCCCAGGTGGGATTTGGGGGGTTCTGATTGAGGTTTGTGGGGTTTTGGGGGGATCCCTGGGAGTGTTGGGTGGAATTTGGGCGATTTTTGGGGTCCCAGGTGAGGTTTAGGGGGCCCCAGGTGGGGTTAGGGGTGAAATCTAAGAAAGCCTTCTCAAATTCCACCTGGGATCCTCCAAACCCACCTGGGACGACCCAAAACCCCACAGGGATGCCCCCAAATCCCTCAACTCTCTCTGTAAGCCAACCCAGAACCTCCAAATCCCACCTGTGATGCCCCAGAATTCCACAAATTCGCCCCTAAACTCACCTCGGACCCCCCAAAACCCCACAAACCCCCCACAGAACCCCCCAAATCCCACCTGATATCCTCCAAAATACCCCAAATCCAAGCCAAAAATCCATGCAGGACCCATGAAAATCCACCAAAGCTTCTTCAAAACCCTCCTCGGACTCCACAAACGCCACCTGGGACCTTCCAAATCCCACAAATTCTTGCCAAAATCCACAAGGGACCTCCGAAAGTCGCTCAAATTACCCCAAAAACCAACTGGGAGCCCCCCAGTACTCATATTCTCAACAAAAATCCGACAGGAGCCCCCAAAATCCCTCAAATCTTGCCCAAAACCAATCCAGGAAGCCCCAAATCTCACCTGGAATCCCCCAAAGCACCCCCAAAAATCCACTCAGAACCCATGAAAATCCACCAAAGCTTCTTCAAAACCCTTCTGGGACTCCACAAATGCCACCTAGGACCTCCCCAAATCCCACAAATTCATGCCAAAATCCACATGAGACCCCCCAAAAGTTGGTCAAATCACCCGTAAACTGACCTGGGACGCCTCAAAACCCCAAGGAACGCCCCAATCCCTGAATTCTCCTCTAAGCCCAACCAGAACCCCCAAATCCCACTTCGGACACTCAAAAATCCCTCCAATTCCCCCCTCAAATCACACCTGGGACTCCCAAAATCTCCATCCATTTTATCCCTGAAATCACCTGGTGTCCCCCAAAAACCCACAAACCTGACCCAGAACCTCCCAAATCCCACCTGGGATCCCCCAAAATACACCCAGAATGCACTTGGGACTCCCGAAAATGCACCAAAGGCTTCTCAAAACCCGCCTGGGACTCCCCAAAATGTTCTAAATTCCCCCAAAATCCACTCAGACCTCCCAAATCCCACCTGGGATCCCCTAAACCCACCTGCAACGCCCCAAAATGCCACAGGGACGCCCCCCAAATGCCTCAACTCTCCCTCTCAGCCCACCCAGAACCCCCCCAAATCCCACCTAGGGATCCCCCAAGATCCACTCAGGGACGCCCTTAAATATACCAAAGCCATCTCAAAACACACCTGGGACTCGACAAAGCCCACCTGGGACCCCACAACATTCCACAAATTCACCCCTAAACTCACCTGGGCCCCCTAGACCTCACCTGGCACACCAAAATCTCCCAATTTCCACGCAACACCCACCTGGGACCCCGCAAAACACCACAAACTCCACCCAAAACCCCCCAAATCCCGAAATACCCCAACTATCCACCTGGGACTCTCAAAGTCTACCAAAGCCTTCTCAAAATCCACCTTGGACTTCACAAACCCCACCTGGGACTCCCCAAAATGACCCAAATTCACCCTGAGATCCACGCAGACCTCCCAAATCCCACCTGAGATCTTCCAAACCCACCTGGGATGCCCCAAAATTCCTGCAATTCCCCCTGAAATCCCACCTGGGAACACCCAAAATTCTACTAATTCACCCCTAAATACACCAGGGCCCCCCAAACTTCACCTGGGACCCCAAAATCTCCAAATTCCTCCCAACACTCCCCAGGGACTCCTCAAAACCCCCCAAACCCCACCCAGAACCCTCCAAATCTCACCTGGGATCCTCCAAAATACCCCAAATACCCGCCAAAATCTCTGCGGGACCCATGAAAATGCACCAAAGCTTCTTCAAACCCTCCTGGAACACCACAAACGCCACCTGCGACCCCCCAAATTCCACAAATTAATGTCAAAATCCACATGGGACGCCCAAAATATTCTCAAATCACCCCAGAAACCAACTGGGAGCCCCCAAAACTCCTCAAATCCTCTACAAAATCTGTCACAAATCCCCCAAAATCCCTCAAATCTTGCCCAAAACCCATCCGGGAAGCCCCACATGCCATCTGGGACCCCCCCCAAATTCCCTCATAATCCAACAGAACCCGTGAAAATCTACCAGAACCTCGTCAACCCACACCTGGGACTCGGTGAACGTCACCTGAGACTCCCCAAATCCTACAAATTCATGCCAAAATCCACCTGACACCCCCAAAATCGCTCAAATAAACCCTAAACCGACCTGGAACGCCACCAAACCCCACAGGGACGCTGCCAACTCCGTCAACTCTCCCTCTAAGCCTATGGTATGCTGTGCACACTTTCTCTTTACCTAGAGGTGCACTGCAGTGCTCTTCGCTATGCATAGTTGAAAGAGTGTATGGTATGCTTTCAAGAAGCAGAGAATATTGCTATGGTAGAGAGGTTTTAGAAGTAAAGTGCACATGCCAGGCGTGTTTTGGCAGTAGCAGAACTTCCCAGCAGAGTGTTCTGTGAGAGGGGTAGACGGCACTTCACCTCCCTTAGACAGAAATCACTCCTTGGTACAAAGTCGCGATTGAGGGAAACCACACTGCACTGAGGTGCTCTGCACAGAATACCGGTGGTCAGGGACTAGTGGTATGAAGCAGGATATGCCAGAAGCAGCTTTGCTACAACATAGTTATTCGTCGCGCAGATTTCTGTGCTAGATATCAGTGATGCAGAGAAGCCATTTCTAGGTGTAGTGCAAAGTGAGATCTGTGGTGTACTGTGCACGCTTTCTCCTTAGCTTTAGGTGCACTGCAGTGCTCTTCAGCTATGCATTAGTGGAAAGCGTGTATGGTATGCTTTCAAGAAGCAGAGAATATTGCTATGGTCGAGAGGTTTTAGAAGAAAAGTGCACATGCCAGGCGTGTTTTGGCAGTAGCAGAATTTCCCAGCAGACTGTTCTGTGAGAGGGGTAGATGGCACTTCACCTCCCTTAGACAGAAATCGCCTCTTGCTACAAAACCGCGATTAGGGAAACCACACTGCATTGAGGTGCTCTGCACAGAATACCGGTTGTCAGGGACTAGTGGTATGAAGCAGGATATGCCAGAAGCAGCTTTGCTACAACATACTTATTCGTCGCGCAGATTTCTGTGCTAGATATCCATGATGCAGAGAAGTCATTTCTAGGTGTAGTGCAAAGTGAGATCTGTGGTGTGCTGTGCACGCTTTCTCCTTAGCTTTAGGTGCACTGCAGTGCTCTTCCCTATGCATAGTGGAAAGCGTGTATGGTATGCTTTCAAGAAGCAGAGAATATTGCTATGGTAGAGAGGTTTTAGAAGAAAAATGCACATGCCAGGCGTGTTTTGGCAGTAGCAGAACTTCCCAGCAGAGTGTTCTGTGAGAGGGGTAGACGGCACTTCACCTCCCTTAGAGAGAAATCGCTTCTTGCTACAAACGGCGATTAGGGAAACCACACTGCACTGAGGTGCTCTGCACAGAATACCGGTTGTCAGGGACTAGTGGTATGAAGCAGGATATGCCAGAAACCAGCTTAGCTACAACATATGTTATTCATCGCGCAGATTTCTGTGCTAGATATCAGTGATGCAGAGAAGTCATTTCTTGGTGTAGTGCAAAGTGAGATCTGTGGTGTGCTGTGCACACTTTTACTCCTTAGCTTTAGGTGCACTGCAGTGCTCTTCAGCTATGCATAGTTGAAAAGAGTGTATGGTATGCTTTCAAGAAGCAGAGAATATTGCTATGGTAGAGAGCTTTTAGAAGAAAACTGCACATGCCAGGCGTGTTTTGGCAGCAGCAGAATTTCCCAGCAGAGTGTTCTGTGAGGAGGGGTAGACGGCACTTCACCTCCCTTAGACAGAAATCGCTTCTTGCTACAAAACGGCGATTAGGGAAACCACACTGCACTGAGGTGCTCTGCACAGAATACCGGTTGTCAGGGGACTAGTGGTATGAAGCAGGATAATGCCAGAACCAGCTTGAGCTACAACATAGTTATTCATCGTGCAGATTTCTGTGCTAGATATCAGTGATGCAGAGAAGCCATTTCTAGGTGTAGTGCAAAGTGAGATCTGTGGTGTGCTGTGCACACTTTAAAGCTTTAGCTTTAGGTGCACTGCAGTGCTCTTAGCTATGCATAGTGGAAAGAGTGTATGGTATGCTTTCAAGAAGCAGAGAATATTGCAATGGTAGAGAGGTTTTAGAAGAAAAGTGCACATGCCAGGCGTGTTTTGGCAGTAGCAGAACTTCCCAGCAGAGTGTTCTGTGAGGAGGGGTAGACGGCACTTCAGCTCCCTTAGACAGAAATCAGCTTCTTGCTACAAAGCAGCGATTAGGGAAACCACACTGCACTAAGGTGCTCTGCACAGAATACCGGTTGTCAGGGACTAGTGGTATGAAGCAGGATATGCCAGAACCAGCTTAGCTACAACATAGTTATTCGTCGTGCAGATTTCTGTGCTAGATATGAGTGATGCAGAGAAGGCATTTCTAGGTGTAGTGCAAAGTGAGATCTGTGGTGTGCTGTGCACACTTTAAAGCTTTAGCTTTAGGTGCACTGCAGTGCTCTTCGCTATGCATAGTGGAAAGAGTGTATGGTATGCTTTCAAGAAGCAGAGAATATTGCTATGGTAGAGAGGTTTTAGAAGAAAAGTGCACATGCCAGGCGTGTTTTGGCAGTAGCAGAACTTCCCAGCAGAGTGTTCTGTGAGAGGGGTAGACGGCACTTCACCTCCCTTAGACAGAAATCGCTTCTTGCTACAAACCGCGATTAGGGAAACCACACTGCACTGAGGTGCTCTGCACAGAATACCGGTTGTCAGGGACTAGTGGTATGAAGCAGGATATGCCAGAACCAGCTTAGCTACAACATAGTTATTCGTCGCGCAGATTTCTGTGCTAGATATCAGTGATGCAGAGAAGCCATTTCTAGGTGTAGTGCAAAGTGAGATCTGTGGTGTGCTGTGCACACTTTCGCTTTAGCTTTAGGTGCACTGCAGTGCTCTTCGCTATGCATAGTGGAAAGAGTGTATGGTATGCTTTCAAGAAGCAGAGAATATTGCTATGGTAGAGCGGTTTTAGAAGAAAAGTGCACATGCCAGGCGTGTTTTGGCAGTAGCAGAACTTCCCAGCAGAGTGTTCTGTGAGAGGGGTAGACGGCACTTCACCTCCCTTAGAGAGAAATCGCTTCTTGCTACAAACGGCGATTAGGGAAACCACACTGCACTGAGGTGCTCTGCACAGAATACCGGTTGTCAGGGACTAGTGGGATGAAGCAGGATGTGCCAGAACCAGCTTAGCTACAACATAGTTATTCGTCGTGCAGATTTCTGTGCTAGATATCAGTGATGCAGAGAAGCCATTTCTAGGTGTAGTGCAAAGTGAGATCTGTGGTGTGCTGTGCACACTTTCGCCTTAGCTTTGGAGGTGCACTGCAGTGCTCTTCGCTATGCATAGTGGAAAGAGTGTATGGTATGCTTTCAAGAAGCAGAGAATATTGCAATGGTAGAGAGGTTTTAGAAGAAAAGTGCACATGCCAGGCGTGTTTTGGCAGTAGCAGAACTTCCCAGCAGAGTGTTCTGTGAGAGGGGTAGACGGCACTTCACCTCCCTTAGACAGAAATCGCTTCTTGCTACAAACCGCGATTAGGGAAACCACACTGCACTGAGGTGCTCTGCACAGAATACCGGTTGTCAGGGACTAGTGGTATGAAGCAGGATATGCCAGAACCAGCTTAGCTACAACATAGTTATTCGTCGTGCAGATTTCTGTGCTAGATATCAGTGATGCAGAGAAGCCATTTCTAGGTGTAGTGCAAAGTGAGATCTGTGGTGTGCTGTGCACACTTTCGCTTTAGCTTTAGGTGCACTGCAGTGCTCTTCGCTATGCATAGTGGAAAGAGTGTATGGTATGCTTTCAAGAAGCAGAGAATATTGCTATGGTAGAGAGGTTTTAGAAGAAAAGTGCACATGCCAGGCGTGTTTTGGCAGTAGCAGAACTTCCCAGCAGAGTGTTCTGTGAGAGGGGTAGACGGCACTTCAGCTCCCTTAGACAGAAATCAGCTTCTTGCTACAAAACCGCGATTAGGGAAACCACACTGCACTGAGGTGCTCTGCACAGAATACCGGTTGTCAGGGGACTAGTGGTATGAAGCAGGATATGCCAGAACCAGCTTAGCTACAACATAGTTATTCGTCGTGCAGATTTCTGTGCTAGATATCAGTGATGCAGAGAAGCCATTTCTAGGTGTAGTGCAAAGTGAGATCTGTGGTGTGCTGTGCACACTTTCGCTTTAGCTTTAGGTGCACTGCAGTGCTCTTCGCTATGCATAGTGGAAAGAGTGTATGGTATGCTTTCAAGAAGCAGAGAATATTGCTATGGTAGAGAGCTTTTAGAAGAAAAGTGCACATGCCAGGCGTGTTTTGGCAGTAGCAGAACTTCCCAGCAGAGTGTTCTGTGAGAGGGGTAGACGGCACTTCACCTCCCTTAGACAGAAATCGCTTCTTGCTACAAACGGCGATTAGGGAAACCACACTGCACTGAGGTGCTCTGCACAGAATACCGGTTGTCAGGGACTAGTGGTATGAAGCAGGATATGCCAGAACCAGCTTAGCTACAACATAGTTATTCGTCGTGCAGATTTCTGTGCTAGATATCAGTGATGCAGAGAAGCCATTTCTAGGTGTAGTGCAAAGTGAGATCTGTGGTGTGCTGTGCACACTTTTAAGCACAGCTTTAGGTGCACTGCAGTGCTCTTCGCTATGCATAGTGGAAAGAGTGTATGGTATGCTTTCAAGAAGCAGAGAATATTGCAATGGTAGAGAGGTTTTAGAAGAAAAGTGCACATGCCAGGCGTGTTTTGGCAGTAGCAGAACTTCCCAGCAGAGTGTTCTGTGAGAGGGGTAGACGGCACTTCACCTCCCTTAGAGAGAAATCGCTTCTTGCTACAAACGGCGATTAGGGAAACCACACTGCACTGAGGTGCTCTGCACAGAATACCGGTTGTCAGGGACTAGTGGTATGAAGCAGGATGTGCCAGAACCAGCTTAGCTACAACATAGTTATTCGTCGTGCAGATTTCTGTGCTAGATATCAGTGATGCAGAGAAGCCATTTCTAGGTGTAGTGCAAAGTGAGATCTGTGGTGTGCTGTGCACACTTTCGCTTTAGCTTGAGGTGCACTGCAGTGCTCTTCGCTATGCATAGTGGAAAGAGTGTATGGTATGCTTTCAAGAAGCAGAGAATATTGCTATGGTAGAGAGCTTTTAGAAGAAAAGTGCACATGCCAGGCGTGTTTTGGCAGTAGCAGAACTTCCCAGCAGAGTGTTCTGTGAGAGGGGTAGACGGCACTTCAGCTCCCTTAGAGAGAAATCGCTTCTTGCTACAAACCGCGATTAGGGAAACCACACTGCACTGAGGTGCTCTGCACAGAATACCGGTTGTCAGGGACTAGTGGTATGAAGCAGGATATGCCAGAACCAGCTTGAGCTACAACATAGTTATTCGTCGTGCAGATTTCTGTGCTAGATATAGTGATGCAGAGAAGCCATTTCTAGGTGTAGTGCAAAGTGAGATCTGTGGTGTGCTGTGCACACTTTCAGCTTTAGCTTTAGGTGCACTGCAGTGCTCTTAAGCTATGCATAGTGGAAAGAGTGTATGGTATGCTTTCAAGAAGCAGAGAATATTGCTATGGTAGAGAGGTTTTAGAAGAAAAGTGCACATGCCAGGCGTGTTTTGGCAGTAGCAGAACTTCCCAGCAGAGTGTTCTGTGAGAGGGGGTAGGCGGCACTTCAGCTCCCTTAGAGAGAAATCAGCTTCTTGCTACAAACGCGATTAGGGGAAACCACACTGCACTGAGGTGCTCTGCACAGAATACCGGTTGTCAGGGACTAGTGGTATGAAGCAGGATATGCCAGAACCAGCTTATGCTACAACATAGTTATTAGTCGTGCAGATTTCTGTGGTAGATATCAGTGATGCAGAGAAGCCATTTCTAGGTGTAGTGCAAAGTGAGATCTGTGGTGTGCTGTGCACACTTTACGCTTTAGCTTTAGGTGCACTGCAGTGCTCTTCAGCTATGCATAGTGGAAAGAGTGTATGGTATGCTTTCAAGAAGCAGAGAATATTGCTATGGTAGAGAGGTTTTAGAAGAAAAGTGCACATGCCAGGCGTGTTTTGGCAGTAGCAGAACTTCCAGCGAGTGTTCTGTGAGAGGGTGAGACGGCACTTCACCTCCCTTAGACAGAAATCAAGCTGCTTGCTACAAACGCGATTAGGGGAAACCACACTGCACTGAGGTGCTCTGCCAGAACACCGTTGTCAGGGACTAGTGGTATGAAGCAGGATATGCCAGAACCAGCTTAGCTACAACATAGTTATTAAAGTCAGTGCAGATTTCTGTGCTAGATATCAGTGATGCAGAGAAGCCATTTCTAGGTGTAGTGCAAAGTGAGATCTGTGGTGTGCTGTGCACACTTTAAAGCTTTAACTTTAGGTGCACTGCAGTGCTCTTCGCTATGCATAGTGGAAAGAGTGTATGGTATGCTTTCAAGAAGCAGAGAATATTGCTATGGTAGAGAGGTTTTAGAAGAAAAGTGCACATGCCAGGCGTGTTTTGGCAGTAGCAGAACTTCCCAGCAGAGTGTTCTGTGAGAGGGGTAGGCGGCACTTCACCTCCCTTAGACAGAAATGC